>OVAN01002138.1:0-35217 GCA_900406275.1 Anastatica hierochuntica | reverse complement strand
TCGAAAAGACGTCTCATCATTAACCCTAGGAGCGCCTCCCCGCATCCCCAGGCGTAGGCGTTACACGTGGCACGCAAGGATTGAAGACGCGTCGGCAAAACCCTGCACGCTTCTTAAGCACGCCAAGACAGTTCGTAGGGTCATCATTACTCCAGATTTCTCAGAATAAACCTCGCGAGCACCAGAGGCCCGCCCACTCCGCGAGTACGCTTCGTTGGCGAACCGGGGGGGGACAAACTGTTAGAGGTGGGTTTAGCACCCCTCCTAACATATCCGGCCCATTCTGAAAAGGCCTGGAGCCATGAGGCCCGAAATCGAACTAAGGCTCGAGCGCCCCGATCTAGGCCCACGAAGCCCATTACCGATCGAGGCCCGGCGAGCCCGCGTACGAACGTACGATCTTGGTGATTAATGTATACGGAAGTCTCGCGAAATCTCGACAAGTCACGCGAGGCGAAGGTACTGAGAGAACAACCAAAAAGTCACAGAAAAAGGGGGACGCAGTCTGACTCCCGACAATACGGACGCACGGACGAATCGCAGCGCGAATCTCGCCGACCCCGATCACGTCGGGACTACCTCGTGGCCCGCGAAGGGTATTTTTGACCATATTTTTCCTATAAATAGTGAGCCTTGTGCAAAGAAACAGGCATCGATTTCTTTGGAAAAATCCCATGAGAGAACTTTGAGAGAGAGAAAAGAACTTAAAAGAGAAATTCGCTAATAACCCGAAATAAAAAAGATTACACATCGTTAAACACAAGCCTAATCTTACGAGATCTCTGACCCGCGAACCACCATCTTTCTTCCTTTCAAAGTCACGTCGCCTTTGCGCCTCGAACATCCTGCAAATGAAAAATCTAAATCATGAGTGTTTTAATGATTATCTCAACAAGATTCATACATAAAAATTAAAGATGAAACAAGGAGAGTCTCATACCATTTCTCAAAACTATGAGTTTGATATAGAAGGAGCACTCCTACCTTCCTGTATTTTCCACAAAATACATCAAAGTTTAGACATCATAGAGATATTATCTATCATATATCTAATCTTATTCAATGTCTTAAAATTGGAAAACTAAAGATGAAAAAAAACTCTTACTGATGTATAAGAGACTTGGCTAGATTGCGAAAATCGTCCATGTCCAGCATAATACAAACTCTCAAGACTCTCTTCACCAATCTCTCTAAGTCTATTAAGCTCAGGCATCACTTCTTTACCAAGATCAGGCCTATCTTTTCTTCTCAACTCAGCACATTGTAGAGATAACTTAGCCAGAGACAAAGCTTCCTCTAATGGCCAATCCGGTACCGCGGGATCAAGCATATCTTTCAACCTCCCTTCTTCAACCGCTTGTTCCACGTAGTAAGCCAAACCCATCGGCTGTTTCGCCGTCAAAAGCTGCAAAAGCATGATCCCTAGTGAATAAACATCCGATTTCACACCCAACATCCCTGTTTGTTGATACTCAGGGTCGATGTAACAGAACGTTCCTGCCGCGGACGTGACTCTGTAGTGAGTCACGTTCTCCGCAACCGCAGGGACGAGCCTTGCCAGCCCGACGTCGCTGATCTTGCTGACGTAGTTGTGGTCGAGAAGTACGTTTCCTGGTTTCAAGTCTCTGTGGACAATTGGCTCTGGTTTTGTCTGGTGTAAGAAGAGTAGACCCGTAGCGATCTCAGCAGCGATTCTGAAACGCAGTTGCCATGAAATTGGAGGCGAGTTCCCGCGTCTGAAAAGTCGGTCATCTAAGCTTCCTTTGGCCATGTATTCGTAGACGAGAATGCCGTATTCCGGACAAGCTCCTAAGAGAAGTACCATGTTTGGATGCCTTATGCAGCTTAACACTTCAACCTGTGAGTGAGTCAAAACATATATCAACCCAATAACCTTTTTTCTTGTAATACAAGTAAACAGATGGATGTTAAAACCCTTTTTAATAACTTTTTTTTCTTGTAGCACACGTCAACACTAGGGCTCCATTTTGTTATAGCTCAACAACTTTAATTTTTAAGGAATTTGAACACTTATCAACTAGATAGAATGGGGTGAGCTTTCAGGTTTCTGGTCGGATTTGGTTCGGATCTATTCCTCTTCGAGTTTTCGTGGACATAACATTAAATCCCGATCAGGTATTTTTATAACTTAGGTGGGGTTATGTTCGAGTGTATTTCGATTTGGGGTCGGGTTTAGTAATGTAAGAGCAAACCGAATATATCCGATATTATTTCGAACTAATTTCGAATTCGAGTATTTTTTAGTTTTCGTGTTTAGATTCAGGTTCTAGGGTTTAGGTTCTAGGGTTTACCATTTAGGGTTAGTTTCTTTTTGGTTTTTAAGGATTTTTTTCCGGATTTTCAGGTTTTTTGTTCGGGTTCGGTTCAACATTTTTTGGATTTTCCGGATACCCAGTCTGGTTTGGATCGGGTTTGTGTACTATTCGATACCATAACTACCGTCGAAGTTAGGATTTTTTTACAAATCGGTTCGGATTCATATTCAGGTATTTCGGGTTTGGGTTAGGATTTGTTGTCTAACCCTCAAGTTGATAATGAAATTCTTAATGGAGAGCAAAAATGAGTTACCTCTTTGTGAAACTGTGATCTTCCTTGAGCAGCATCAGGGCGTAAAACCTTAATAGCCACACTTGTGTGATCAAGATGACCTCTAAACACAGGTCCATACCCTCCTTCTCCAACTTTTCTCGATTCCGCGAAATTATCAGTAGCTTCTTCAATCTCTTTAACACTATATTTTCTGTACCGAACAATGCTATGTCGATTGAAAGAATCGGTTTCTTTCAATACTTTCATCTCCGCGTTTAGCCTTCTCTTTGCTTCAACTTCAGCTAGCCTGTTCGCTGCTTCGGCCGCTTCCATGGCAGTTCTGACTTTTGCTCTCTCCTTTTCCACCATTGACATTGTTGTCTCCTCTGTCATCTTCAATTCTTCTATTCTTCTTTCCTCTTCCGCTCTTAGCTTTTGCAGCTCTGTTGCCTCGTTCCTTGCGGTTAAAGCTTCTTTGCAAGCTGAACTATACATATCCATTGTTTGTTTTAGCTCTAAACGCAGCCTCCTCATTTGTGCTTCAACATCATCCTGCAACAAAGAACAAACATTCCATAGAATGTAACATTAAGATATATATATGATATACACTAAAGTCTCAATTATTAATTTATCGAGTATTAATTTATAGAGGTTATACTGTAGTACCAAGCTCTGAGATGAGTAAGAGCAAGAGGTTCTTCCACTTTCATCAGAAACGGTTGAAGAATTATTGAGATAACCCAAATCCGTAAACTTGATTCCTAATCTATGTGAACCAATGCTCTGCTCTGAGCTCGTCGACATTCTTGAAGTTCTTGCTGAATCCGGTAAATCGTAGGTGAAAGAAGACCGATCTAAACTCGGATTCTCCGAGCTGATATAAGAAATTTCGGATCCTTGTTGCGAAGCACTTATGAATGAGAATTCTGACTCTGAATCTGAGAAATCCCCCATTAGTTTCATATGTCTTTGTGGTTGTTTCGCAAACTCTGATCTATACAAAATCGAAACCAAGATTCAGACAAAAGTGTTAAGTATTCACACTCAAGAAACTAGATAAGATCATTACCTTATACCGTTTGAATCAACGGATCTTCGTCCTCTAGGTAAGGCCTGTGTGTTAGCTGGTGATCACAAGAAAGATGAGAAGAGTTAAAATAAGAATATGTTTTTTAAGTTGCTTGAAACGCAAGGCAACGTTTCTTCACCTGTATTATGTGAGGCACTAGTTTCGTGATTGTCGTTGAGAATTGATGGATGGTAAGGAGCAGAACGTGAGGCGTTTCGTACCGAAGAGATCTTTCCTTTGGAAATGACATAGACATTACAGAAATCTGGAGCTGCCTTTGATACACTCGTTGGTAAATCCGTTTTGAATCTCCTGTTGGTGATCAAAATTTTTAAAAAGGAAACCCTAGTTTTTGTTATCTTCTTCCGCACGCAATCAATCTAAATGAAAACCTCTTAAAGCTATTGTTTTATTACCTCATGAAGCTATTCTTTGATGGAGCACCAAGGACTAAATTCTCTATTGCAGAAACTGTAACATATTCGACAATTGCTTTGACTTTGTCTACATCTTCAAGCAAAACATCCAGACAATTGATCTGTAAAAAATTTCAAACTTTGATCGATTTAACCAAAACCGTTATGTTTTGTGAGTTTCCAACTCAAAATTAATTGACAATGTACGGGATGGCACATGTCACTTATATATTATTGGGCCGGATAGGCCCATCACATTCTCTTCTCTAGTTAGGTCAAAGACATTCTGTATTTAAGATCATCGTTGTACAACAAACTCAATAAGAAATCCTTAATATGATATAAATTTTTTGACATGGTATGAGAGCGCAAATTCTCAACACACGCTGCCCCACCGAACTTAAATCGGTCTGGTCCATCGAGAGAAGTCCGATCGATTTGAACCAAAATCGGCCCGACCTGGAATTAGTCCGGCCGATCTAACCCAAATTGTCGTGATTAACGGTTATACGAACCATTATCTCGAGGGGCGTGCGAAGACTATATCCTCACCGAAAATATGATGAGAACTTACCTAATACATAAGTAACATAGGTCAATCCATTCATTGCCAATTGGTTTTGAATTGGAAGCCCATGAAACTTAACATATATTACTTAATATTCCCTTAGACTTCCATTGTGAAATCTTTCTCCAACAAAAACGAAAAAAAATCAAAACAAATGTTAACAAGCTTTCGATTTCGATTGTTATTACCTCCTTGCGGGTGCAGTAACAGTGGAAAGATACAAAGAGATCTTTTGTGTGTTTCTCCATTTGCTGCTTATGTAATGTTCCCTCTTCAATGTCTATACAACTCATAAAACAAAGCAGAAAAAACCCTAAAATAACTCGAAAATTTTCGAAAGAAGGATGGATTTTAAAGAATATACTAACCTAAAGAAGATTGAGATTTAGGAACAACATGAATAAGAGCAAGAGTTTGGCCACGAGAAGTAAGATTCTCCATTGTCCATTTAAGAGCATTTTGGCTAGTTTTGTCTTTGTCAATGGCAACAGCCACAGAGCCACTGCTTGTTCCTTTACTTGTTGCTTCTGCTTTTGGTAGCCACATTCTTGTCTTTCTTCTTCTCCTTTTTTACTTGTTAAATTCTTCTTATTTTTCTTTCTATTTGGAGGAAATTAAGAAAAAAATGATGTAAAGGATAATGGATATTGTAATTGAGAGAATTTTTTTTTCTTTCTATTTTTATCTGATGGATGTTATTTAAGGGCTATATTTTTGGATGACAAATGAATTTCGGAGTTCTAATAACATAGACCACACAAAATAACTGATTTTAAATACATTGATTTTAAATACATTTACTACTGAAACGTGTGTGGAAACAATAAGGCAACAAATATTTAAGAGCAAAGTTCTATTTACCTCATTTTATACCCTTCAAAATGAACCGTTGTAAAAACTTACACACTAGTAAAGCTAAAAGAGAACTCCAAGACCAAAAATGTGATTTTTATAAATAAACTTAATGTTAAACCTTTTAAAGATTTTTGAAGAATATAACTTAAGAGTGGACGTTCAAATATTCGTTCGAATTCGGTTCGAGTTCAGATGGTAGTGTATGATGCAAAAGTTCATCAAAAGATTATTAGAGGTGGGTTGTTATATAGTAAACACTTAAGTATAATTAACTCATCAGGGAAAAAAAGTATAATTAACTCATTTTAGTAGAATTAATTCATCCCACTATAATTAATTCACTCCACTATAATTTGAATTTGACATTTAATTTTATATTGTAAGTACATTAACAGTTATGTATAAATAAATTTCAATCTCAATTTCTTTGATGTTTGTCTATTTGTTTGGTTTCTGTACACGAGTAAATAATATTTCTATTCTAAATTATAATCGCAATGCACTATTTATACTATATAGAATAATATTACCATTTTAGTATAATGTTAAGCACTAGTTTTGACTTTTGAATTTATTATATGGTTTAAAACTTCTGTTATTAGTTGAGTTTTGACATTTAATCAACGTTCAAATATAAATCAACTGAAATGGTTTGGTCAACGAAAGTTTGACATTTATTCATTCTAATTTAAAAATTAAAAAAGAAAATACCTTATCTATAAATTGTAAATTTTTTCATCTCGGTTTGAAAGTTCTAGCCTTAGAGATTTCTTTCTATCAATTTTTTAGATTATATATGCATTAAATAAGTTTAAAATTTATGTTTTTAAAACTCATCAAAACCAGATTTTCAACAATAAACATAATTTAAAACATAAAACAAGATAGATTGTTGTTTAAATCACAAACTCAAAGCAAGTTCTTTTTTCCGTTATAGATATTTTATTACATTTTTGATCAGCAGATTATACAAAGCAACACAAAACTAGCAAAAGTTAACTTTTTGGAGTTTAAGAGTGGATGAATCTAGTGAAAAATTGATGGAGCTAAAGTCGGAGAAGAACGTATTCCAAAAGCATAAATAAAAATTGGAAAAAGATGAAACATAGCGAATGAAAATAATAAAATCGTTAATAAAGATAAAATAAACTTTTCTTTATCGAAACAGATAAAATCAACTAAAAGCAAACAGATTTGATTGGAGGAGAAATGAAAGGAGTAACACGAGATGAGATTATTGAAGCTGAACACAAAGCAAGTTCAAGAGATATAAAAAGGTGGCAACTTATTTTTTCGTAATATGATATTTTTTTTCCTTTTAGGTTTGAATATGATGAAATCATTTCATTAATCTACACAAACTCTGTCTCTATATCTCTTCGATCTCTTGTTGTCTATCAAGTATTTTCCTCGTTATTCATTCGTGTGTTAATGAGAAAATGCATAAGTGTTCCTTTGACTTTTTAAACGAGCCTAATTATGTCATTGTTAATGCAATTTCGTCACCTCACGCCTTACGCATTATATAATGGATTCGTTAAAAATTATACATTTTTAATAAGCGATTTCATTTTTCCACTTGTTATACGCATTCACATTATAGCTAGCTAAAATAATAACCAAACTCACCTATTTTTTGTTTTCCAACATTTAACCAAAAAATTCAAACAAAGCTCGATTTTAGCGATTTTAGACTTACAAGTGTTATCTACTTTATAATTAAGCCAACAAAAAAGTTCCAAAAATTGAAATAAAACAATCTTGAAAAGAAAAGATAAACATGGCCGTAGGAACGTGGAAACCAAACATCACCATTAGATTTCATTCGTGGTCTTCGGTTGCTAGGCTTAAACTGTTTTAGGCTTCTCTAATTATTAGATTCAACTTAGCCTAATTGTCTCAAAACTTTATGGCCTAAAATTCCACACTTGTAATTTGTCTGGAAATATTAACCGGATTCGAAGAATCGAATCGAAAATATCGGAATCGGAACGAACCGAATTTTTAAAAACACCGAACGGTTACCAATATATGAGAGAAAAAAAACCAGAACTGAACCGAAGTATTTCGAGAATATGAAATTACCCAAAATATAGTTATGCAACTAAAGATATTTCGGATATTTTAGACCAAATAATCAGATATAGACGAAATATAAAAAAAGGTGTTCGGTAGAAAAATACTTAACATATCCGAAAAATCCAAAAATTTCCAAAATATTCGAAAGATGCACGAAAAATAAAAAAACCTAAAAAGTACACTAGAATAAATCGAAAATCCCCCGAACTACCTAGAAGTATTGGGACTCGATTAAAACCCAACATATTTTTGTTGTTTTCTCGATCCCAATTTTAAGTTACCAAATCCGGCCCGAAACGAAAGAAAATTGAACCAAACCAACAATTCTTCAGTTTTTGCATGGATACCAAAATTTAGAAAAAATCGAACTATCCGAGAACCGGAAGAACCGAACACCTGGCCTTAATCTGTGATGTCAAAACCTTTGAGGTAAAAAAAAGAAGAAGAAGAAAATTCTTTGTTGCGTCAGTTTGTATTACTTTTTGATAACGTTGTAATAAATAGTTACTTCCGAACGACACATAAGCTAATTAAGATTTTGACCAAAGGAAAAAAAAAGAACTTAGCGTTGAGTTTCGTTCGATTTGGTTTCCTAAACTCATTATACTTTTGCGTGGGTTTATTAAATCACTTGACCACAGGCAATAAGAAAGACCGTATAGCTTTTGGTCGCTGGATCAAAAACGTATGTAAGATGCTGACCTGTGCTTACGATTGACTCATTGACTTTTCACCCCGCCAACATACCAAGACCATCTTCATCTTCTTCTCCTTCCTTCTTCACTCATTTCAACAAATCTGAATAATCCGATATCACTCACGCGGCGACAAAGACAGAGACACACTCTGTTCGCGTAAAGGCCGAGTCTTTTTATAAGGGCTTTCACCAATTTCCAATTTTTTCACTCTACGATCTCTCTCTCTCTCCCTCTCTCTCTCTTTTGTGAGGTGGGTTTTTTTTTCCGGCGAATTTCGTTTTCTCTGTTCTGAATCTGGAGGAAGTTCAAAAATCAAGTTCAGAGCTTTTTTTTAGTTGCTTTATTAGGTTTTTTTGGTCCCCTACTAGGTGGGTTTCTTATTTGGATCAGAGAGATTCTTTTTGAGAAATTGAGAAGTCAAATCTCTGTTTTAAGCTCAAATCTCTGTTTAGTTTCTTCTCGTTTTCGTGTTTAAAGCAATCTGATTTATTGACAGAAACAGATCGCAGGTTTGTTGTTTTACCTTTGATGGGTTGTTCTTGGTTCTCATGCAACAAAAGTGGAGGAGAATCTTCAGAAGTTGATGAAGGTACATACACGATCTTAGGGTTTCTTAAAATTAGGATATGATTTGATAAATTTCAAAGTTTCTTAATTTAGTGTGGATACATTATGCAAACAGAAATTGCAGCTATAGTCAAAGTAAAGATTTACAAATATAAAGAGATACGTCAAGCAACAGATGATTTCAATGCTGTGAATAAAATTGGTGAAGGAGGTTTTGGTTCTGTGTATAAGGTAAAATCAGAAAAGAAAAACTCAGTTGCTTTTAACTCTTCTTTGGTTTGTTCAATCACATTCTATCTCTTTGTTTCGATGACTTTAGGGTCGTCTTAAAGATGGAAAGATTGCTGCTATCAAAGTTCTATCGGCTGAGTCAAGACAAGGTGCAAGAGAATTCTTGACTGAGATCAATGTGATATCGGAAATACAACACGAAAATTTGGTTAAGTTATATGGATGCTGTGTGGAGGGGAATCATAGGATTCTTGTTTACAATTATCTTGAGAACAATAGCCTCGACAAGACGCTTCTAGGTGATTGATTCTCTTTAAGTTTCTTGATATATCTAAAAGTGGGCGGTTTCTCTGGTTTTGTTATGTTTTTTTTCTGATGGGAGTGAATGGTTTTTTCAGCTGGGGGATACAGTCGGAGTGGGATACAGTTTGATTGGAGTACTCGGGCCAAGATTTGCATTGGGGTGGCTAAAGGTCTTGCCTTTCTTCACGAAGAAGTACGGCCGCACGTAGTTCATAGAGATATCAAGGCAAGCAATATTCTGCTTGACAAAGATTTATCCCCCAAGATCTCTGATTTTGGACTCGCAAGGCTTATGCCACCTAATATGACTCATGTCAGCACTCGTGTCGCGGGTACAATGTGAGTTCCACTTTCCAAATGCTTACTTTTCCCTTTTGTTTTTCTTTGTTGCTGAAAATTGCAGGTCTTTAACATGTGTTCACATCTGTTTTTCGGCAGTGGCTATTTAGCACCAGAGTATGCGGTTAGGGGACAATTGACACGTAAAGCCGATATATACAGCTTTGGAGTCCTTCTGATGGAGATAGTCAGCGGAAGAAGTAACAAAAACACCCGGTTACCTACTGAATATCAATATCTTCTTGAAAGAGTAAGTCTTTCCTTTTTCCTTTTGAATGTTCTCTTACTGGTTGTTTTTTTTAACAACTCATTGGAATTGGTCATTCTCACATTCCTTGTGTGTTTATCCGCAATGCATGATCAATTGCTGCCGTCTTCGAAATGTCTAAGTTCTTGTATTGAAACAGGCTTGGGAACTTTATGAGCGGAATGAGCTCGTGGATCTTGTTGATTCAGGTCTAAATGGAGTATTTGACGCAGAGGAAGCTTGTAGGTACCTAAAAGTCGGTCTTTTGTGCACGCAAGACAGTCCGAAGCTAAGGCCAAGTATGTCCACAGTGGTAAAGTTGTTAACAGGTGAAAAGGATATAGACTACAAGAAGATAAACAAACCGGGTTTGATATCTGATTTCATGGATTTGAAAGTGAGGGAACCCGTCAAAACAAAGCCAGAGGAAGTGAAGAACAAACACAACTACACAAACCCTTCTTCGTTATCATCATCTAACGCCTCGTCTAGCTCCGGGACTAGAGAGAACTCAAATGCTTACTCATCAGGGGCTTCTTCCTCGGCTTATGCTGGTAATACATTCAGCAGTACCATTTAGAGAACTAAAAATGGTGGAAAACGTGTGATGATGTTTCTCTGTGTGTCTCTCACCTTCTTCTTCCTTTGATTCAGAACAGAGGTTTTGTCTTTAGAATTTTTTGAAACAGTAGCAACCGTTATTGAAGTTGTCTTCGGTTGCAAACAGTAGATTTGAGTGCATGTATGTATCTTTGTATGTATGTATATATTTATGATACATTGAAGTTGAATGATCCTCTCAAGCAAATAGAATCTATTCACGGTCGTTGTTGAAGCAAGAGTTCGACTTCTATAAGATGACGAAGTGGTGTTGATCTTCTTGAGAGTAGAATTCGGTCAAAGATAAGACGAAGCGATATTTTGACGATGCGGTTTAGTCAAGAAAAGACGAGGTGATGTTTAGACGATGTGGCTCGGTCAAACGAAGACGAGGCAATGTTTTGACGATACAGTTCGGTCAAACGAAGACGAGGCTAAGTTTTGACGATGCGGTTTGGTCTTAGCACCGTGAAGAGTTTAGTGACTTTTGACGATGCGGGTCGGAAACCCTGTTAAATGAAGTCGTTCGGCCAAAGAACACGAATTCATTTCGACAATGCGTAGTTGATCACTCAATATGTCTATCCCATTTTAACGTATTTCGAAATATTGACAATGCAAATCTTAGAATCGTATTAAAGCTTGATTAAGAAGACGAACTGAATATTAATTACTTTAATTAAGGTGGTTTATATTAACTTTAATTTTCTTAGTGGACCTTCTTTTCTTAATTAGTCTTCCTTGCTTATTAGGCTTTTGCTTAATGGACCCCCATTTTGCTTGGTAAATCCTCTCTTTTGCAGAGACATTTCTTGCTTAAGTAGCTTTCTCCTTAATGAGCCATCTCTACCTTAATGGGCTTTTTTTGTGTTGAGCCTAGATCTGTAGCTGGGTCTGGATTGGTGCTTGGCCCACCACTATCAGTTGTTCCGTTCGATTCGTTTTGAACTCCACTCTCATAGGATCTTGTTCCTGTTTTTGAAAAGTTCGGGTCAGATTTTCAGTTCAAGATTTTTATGATTTGAGTCAAGTTTTGTAAACTTGCCAAAAGCCATATACATCTAATACTTTCTTTCGAATTCGACTATTTTCAGGTTTGAGTTCAGTTTATTCTAGGACATTTTTCAGGTTTTCCGTATTTGGTTCGAGATTTACGGTTTCACATATTTTTCGGATTTAGAGTTCGGTTTAAGGTTTTTTGAGTTTATCGAGTGCCCTTTGAATATCGTGTTTTATCTGATGCTTCAAGTTTCACCATCTTGCTTATGTTTTTATGTAGCATTTAGTCTGAATGACTATGAAATTACGTCGATAGTTCCACATATTATGAATAACGTAGGAGATGATACTCGAAACACTGTCGAACGGAACTAATTAAATATTTTAACTTATTTGTTTGGGTTCATGATCGATTTTTTGGGTTCGATTTCGGTTCGGGTAGAATTCCCAGCCGTAAATACCCCTAAAATAGATTTGAAGCAAGATTTTAAACTGAGTTAGGATCTGCTTTTGTCTGAACTGGATGGTTAGGTCAATACCGGTTTGGTCCAATTTAAAAACCTCGTGAGCATTGAACAGTAGGGTATGAGCGACCGCAGAGGATAAGAGGCGGGACCCACGAATTTAATGTTTACACTTAATCCAATTCCAAAACGATAATTCGCTAATAACTAATATTAATAAGTTTATTATAAGTTTAAAAATTATATTAATGTGTTGCCTTCGTCTCTAATCTCTGTCTCTATACGCCACTGACCTCTGCACACTGTGTTTCTCTCTTCTCTCTCTCTATCTCCACTCGAAGAACTTTTTTAAAAATCCTTTTTTAAAAGCCTCTTCCTTTTTTTCTTTCTATGAGGTTTTCTTTTGGGGCTTCATGTTTCCCGAGCTTATCTTTATAGCAAACCATTTTTTACTTTAGTTTAAAGCTTGTTTCTTTCCTTTTCGTCTCCACTCTCTCTTCTCTATTCTACTTACCGAACCCGAGGATATGCTTTTAGGTGTTCAGTAATGCTCTAACGAAGCTATTTTGGTTTCTGGGTCTGCTTTGTTTCTTCAGAAAGTAGTCAAAGTTTTGATTTTTTCGGATCCGATTTGCGGATATGTGCTAGGTTGATGATTTAGGGTTTTATAACTAGTGAGAAGAGGGTAAAGAAAGATTCCTTATTTGTTTTTTTGGATATATTCCAGAGATTGCTTTTCTTTCTTTTTGTATGTTTCTTCTTTGCTTGAGAAGCTTGTATGTGAAGAGATTTGCGTTGAACGAATAAACTTGTATCCTCTCTCTCTCTCTGTCTCTGAGGAAGACCAATCGAATTAGCTACAAAGCCCTTTCTTTTAGTAATCTGATTCATATCTGAGATTTGGAGGTAGTAGGGTTTAGGATTTTTTCACTACTTGAATCTAGTAATGGAGGATATAGGATTGGTTAAGCAGGGTTGGCAATGGCTGCAATCTCAGAAACATTTGTGTTGTTGGGTTTGCTCTGCAATTCGATGTTTTTCGGAAAAGACAGAGGCGGTTGCAGAGCGTCACTGGCCACTAGTTTGCAGTGGATGTGGGAAGCTATTAGGGTTTCTTAGTTTATCTTTTGTTTACTGGAAAGATTGCATCTTTAGGGGTTTTCAGTCCAGTGCCAAATTTGGTTCAGCTGCTTTGCTTCTTATAATGTGGAGCTGCTTCCTTAGCCTGACTTCAGTATCTTGCTTGGTTTATGTTCTGCTTGGTATGGTAAGTCACTAGAACCCTACACATTTTTGAATTCTTGAGTATAGGTCCTGGATCTGCTTGGTATCTTCAAGGCGAAACTGAAATGACGATGTTTTGAGCTTAGAAGTTATTTCCGAATTCAGTTTTGAGATTTTCGTTATAGTGTGCATTTAACTTGGAGATTTAGTTGCGGTGTTTTTACTTACTAGAGCGGTATTGAGTAATGCGTAATTGAGTTGAGTTTCACCTATTCTTGATTTACCATTGCAGGCTGCTGCTTGTACTGTTGTATTGTACTTAGGTTGCACTCCTGGGATCTTCATTGTAGGACTATTTGGAATTTTGATGTTGTGGATGTACGCTAACTTTTGGATCACTGGAACATTATTTATAGTTGGAGGCAAGTGTCATTTTTTATTCCCGGAAGTCTAATTATGTTGTCATTGTTCTTATTGCTCTTTCTGTGTCTTTCTCTTTGCGATAGAAGCTAAATAAGTCTTTGTTCAGTGTTAATGTCTGTAGTTATTTGAATCAGGATACTTGTTCTCCTTGAATCACGCACGGGTGGTGGTTCTTATGGCAACGGTGTACGCAATATACTGTGTCAAAGTCAGACTTGGATGGCCTGGAGTTATTCTCTCGATGAATCTTGCATTCTTGTCCAATGATGTATTTATTTATCTTCTTCAATGGTGTGATAGTGTTAGTGAAAAAGCACAACAGGAGGAGCCAAAGAAACCTGAAACTCTAATAGAAGAAGAGTTTCCAGGAGAGTTTGAGTATTCGTCTGTTCCTGTTGAAGAACCCGAGGAAATAAAGGTTCATGAGAATAAGTCGGCCAATAAGCCAGCATCACCGTCAACTGTTGTTAGTAACTTGAAGGAGGTTTCTGATGTTAGGGTAGTCAATGTTGAAACAGATTCAGCGGATGAGATGAAAAGAATTCTGCATAGTTTGAATCACTACGAAGCTTTGGGATTCCCTAGGCATAAAAAGATTGATGCCGCGGTGCTTAAGAAAGAGTATAGAAAGAAGGTATGTTATTTGAATCTCACTTTATATGTTTTTTTAGCTATGTGTTTTCTCTGCTGGTTAAGTGACGTATTCTATTCTTAGGCAATGCTGGTTCATCCGGATAAGAATAAAGGAAGTTCTTTGGCAAGTGAATCATTCAAGAAACTTCAATGTGCTTATGAGGTAACTTTTGCAGGATAGATAGGCCCGGTGGTCAGTGATTTTTAGCTTGTATGCCGTACGCAATGCTACTTTGTATATCTAGTTTTGAAAGGATGATTTTGCAGGTTCTTTCTGATTCGGTTAGGAGGAGAGATTATGATGAGCAGTTAAAGAAGGAAGAATCAAGGACTAGGGTTGTCTGTCAGACATCACACGCTTCTTCGCATCAGGTTTGTTAATCTCTTTCGTTGGTCTATTGTTTTCTTTATAAAAAAATTTGACGTATGGATTTTTATGGTTTCTTCAGAATCATCCTGATTATCGATCAGAAGAGTCAAGGCGCATACACTGCACAAAATGCGGGAATTCACACATTTGGGTATGTACCAACAGGAGTAAGGCAAAGGCCAGATGGTGTCAGGTTAGGCAACTCACACTTCTCTTAACCAAGCATCTTAGACATCTAATTTGTTAAATGATTGTTTGCTGTCTTTAAATGTTATAGGATTGTGGTCAATATCATCAAGCCAAAGATGGTGATGGATGGGTCGAACACAAAGGGACTCTCGTATTCGAGAAAGCACATAAGGTTGCGTTTTCAGTTCTTTCGTCCTTCTTTTGTTTCCTGGTAATGGTATGAGTTCATCGGAGTATATATATCTTGTCGTGCAGATTGAAATACCACGAGCTTTTGTTTGCGCGGAGAGCAAGATCTTTGACGTTTCAGAATGGGCTATTTGTCAGGTTGGTGTTACTCATTCTTTACCAGTAAACCGATGTAACCAGTCCCTCTGTTCGGAATTACATAGACTAAGACAAGCTCATGAATCCAAATGGGTTTGTGTTATAGTATGTGAAGATGCTGATAATGTATTATTACTTCATTACCATTTGAAGGGAATGGCGTGTAGACCAAACACACATAGACCGAGTTTCCATGTGAACATGGTTGGTCTAGAAAAGACAACGCAGAGATCAAAGTCGAGCAGGTTCCCATGGGATCTTGATGTGGAGATGATGGATGAAGATGAGGAAGAGTTTGAGTTATGGCTTCAACAAGCTATGGCTTCTGGACTCTTCTGTGAAACATCAAAACGCAGAAAAAGCTGGAGCCCTTTCAAGTTGAGTAAGAAACAATCCCGAAGAACATCGACTTGACCCTTAAAGAAACACATCAAACAAACAAACGATGGCTTGCTCTGTTCTTTCCAAGAACTGAAAAAACGAGCGAATGAGCCTAAAAAGAAAACAACTTCTTAAGGTGATATGAAGAAGAATGGGACATGAGAGCTTGAAAACGAAGGTTGACTGACGATCATTTTTGAATCCCCTTCTCTGTAAATATGATGAATCTGTGGATGTGTCTGGTTTAGATCCGGTTTGGATGTTTCTTTGATACCACATAAACCGGTTCGAGTTAAGGTTGATTTCCCAGTTACTTTTATATATCCGAAGAAAGAAGAGAAGAACAGAGTAAAGTCACATGTTGAAAACAGAGAACTACGAGAAGGTAAAACTATACATCATCACACATTTTGATCGGTGTAAATAGATGACGGTCAAGACCTTGGATGTTCTTTTGTTTCTAGCGCGGTTTATGAATGCTACCTGGTTGATCCGAAACTCTCAACGGGACTACAGGTCAGACGGAATCACCCGTTGAGTTTAAGCATATCAATAAGCGGAAGAAAAGAAACTAACAAAGAACATAATACACCGAAAATCTTTAAAATTTTGAAGAATCGTGAGTTGGTAGATGGAAGAATCGTTTTGTAATCCTCTTACAGCTCTCAGAGAGAAGCTTCTTGAGAATGGAGATCAGTTGGGACACAGAGATTATCAGGTCTTTTCGAGAACAGTTTCTTTACTTGTGTCGCAAGTAAAGATGAGATCACATTAGCGTCGATGAACAATTTCGCAAAATCATACGTACCAAACCGGTTTGAACTTTGGAGAATATGATTTGAGTTTGATAAAATTATAATTAATCTCCTTGTCGGTTGGATTTTCGTCCAATTAAGTTGCTTTAATGATTTGTGTTCAGACAGAACATAAGGTAAAAACAATGTTTAATTTTTTTTTTTTTAATCAGAAAAATATAATGTTTAATTTAATATGTCTTTTGTTTACCCTCATTTTTTTATTTACATAATCTGAAACAAGAAAATTCCTATAAAGTAAATAAAAAAAGAAAGGAAAAAAAAACAAAATCAAAATCAAAATCCCTAAATTCGATTTCGAAATTTGTCGATAATTCGTATTTTTTTTCGCCTCTCTAGGTTTTGTAATCTCTCTTTCTGGGATTTCTCTCTCTGCTTGCTTTCGTTTTGATCTTAGTTTCACTTGTGGTTTCACACGTGCGACATCGTTTGTTCATCGACTTTATTGCTTTGTTCGACTGCGTTTAGGAGGAGATTTTGATCAATCGTATTACGATTTTGTTTCTGGGTTCTGCTCTTTGTGGCTAAAGTTTGCTTCTTTCTTCATCAATTTCAAGGTTGGATTTGAGTTTTAGGGTTTTTTTTTAATTTAGGGATTGTTTAAATCCATATCTTGTTTTTTTTTTTTGCAATTGGGCATATGTGGTTTGATCATAGTCTATGATTCTAATTCAACTGAATATGAGTGAGAGTATGAGATTGTTTTTTTTGCAGGACATTCCACAGTGATAGGTGTATTGTATGTTGACTGTTGAGAGCTGCTACATTGATATCATCTGAAGAAGAATAATTTTAAAGAGTAGGAGATGAGCTTTAGATCTTCTGACTTTTTGGAGACAGAAGAGTTATGCAGTGTTTGTTAGTGCTCGCTGTAATCGGAATTAGGAGAAGGCGACGGAGATTTAAGAAGCAACATGAATGGTCAGACTCACATGTCGGGTCAACTATCTGGCCAGGGTCCAAACCAAGGGACAATGCCGCTTAATAATGGGAACCCGCAAATGCAGAATTTAGACGCTGGTGCTGGTGCTGGTGCTGGTGCTGGTGTACGCGTAGGGCTGTCACGTAATATCCTTTGTCCCATGGACTATGATAATAAGAAACTTCGACAGTATATGCAAACTCTTATGTAAGTCTTCAGCTTTTTTTCAGCTACATTGTTTGTGTCTTCCCACTATAGCTTTGTCTATAGATTTGCTTATTGTGGATTGAGTTTAATGTTGTCGCAATGTGGTCTTGGAATGATCGAATAAATTATCTGCTTTGTTTCTTAAGATATGATATTTAGCGTTTCTGTTCCTTGAGGATTTGACTCTCCTTGATTTTTTATTTGTTCCAGATTTAATATGTTACAGCAACGGCAACCATCTCCAGCTGATGCTGCATCGAAGGCTAAGTATATGGATGTTGCTAGACGCTTAGAGGAGGGGCTATTTAAGATGGCTAACTCAAAGGTATCTCAAAATACTTATGATTTATGATTTTGGTTGACTGGAAATTCCAAGTTGGCTTGTTGACTCATGTCCTCACTTAAAATTTTTGTCTTTACATTTGCGACACTTTCCACCTTATACTACAGGAGGATTACATGAACCGGTCAACCCTTAAATCTCGGATTACAAGTCTGATAAAAGGCAGACATGGGAATAACAACAATCAGCATCACACTAATTCTTCTTCGATTGGAAGGATGATACCTACTCCAGGGTTATCACACTCTGGGGGCAATCCTAATTTAGTTGTTACACCCTCTGCTGATGGTACAATAGTTGGAAGCAACAACATCACAAGCACAGCTGTGAACACTGGGAACCCCCTAGCTGCCGTTGGTTTTCATGGAGGTTTTGTTTTTCATTAAAGTGATTGTATATACTTTTCCTGAAAGATTACATTTCATGTTTCTCTGACATCTTCACAATTTGTTTGCAGGTATTATGTCTAATGGAAGAAACTGTTCTCTTGGTTCTGGAGGGAACATGACATCCATGGGTTCTCAAAGTAGTACTCCGTTGATGATTCCTACACCTGGGTATGTTAACAATGGTATTAATAACAACAGCGGTGGATTTTCCGCTGAGCCCACGATGGTACTTCAGTCTCAGCAGCAACAAAGGCAGGATACTAGTGGTCAGAATAGTCACGTGTTGTCCAAGTCCAACCAAATAACTTCTGGCCGTAGACCCGATATGCAACCAAAGCCAGCCGGTGTGGCCAGTAACTCTATAAATGGTGGTGTTGGAGTGAACACAAAAAGTGTTGAAACAAGTAACTTCCCGCGGTCAGGAAAGCAGGGTAGCTTCTCTCTTGTTTTCTTCTGTTCTTGATTATCTTAATTCATATGTATGGTCATTTCTTGTGGTTTGACGATTGTGAATGACTAGTATGTACCAGTCAGAATATTAAAAGATTTCCTGTTTCGGGGGAAGGGTATAGCTCAACAAATCCTGACATCTTTGGATCTAAAAATTTGCATGCAGGCGTAACATTGGTTGGTACGGAAACAAATGCTCAGAATGTCAATACAGCAACTTTCCAGGCGGTGTCTGGAGCTAGCTCTTCTCCGGTGAGCAATCAGCCGATTTCGTTTGAATTTATCAATTGTAACTTTGAGTAATTTGACTTCCAAATCTTATTATCCCTGCATTATCTGCAGTCGTATCAACACCAACAATTTCAGCAACAGCCTAGTCGATTTCAAGAACAACCAAATCAGATTCAACAGCAGCAGCAGCAGCAGCAGAAATTTCTCCTTCAAAGGAAATTGAAGCAGCAGACCCTGCAGCAACACAGAGTAATGAGCAATGGTGGTTTGGGGAAGGCCAAGGTGGCTTCCGACTTGATTACAAATGTTAAACCTGAACCTGGAATGGAGAACCATAGTGAGGCTATGCACTCCGAAGCATCTGAACGGTTCCAGCTTTCCCAGTTCCAGAATCAATATCAGAACTCTGGAGAGGACTGCTATGCTGACGTTCAGCATCTCTCTGTCACAAGTCAGAGTGATGTGTGCACATCACTTCCTCAAAGTAGCCAACAGATTCAGCAAATGCTGCACCCGCAGAGTAGAGGTTCTGATTCTATCAACAGTTTTAGCAATCTTGTTCTTGAAGAAAAATCAGAATCCAATTCACATGGTCAGCAGCATTCCCAGTCACAGGAAAACACCCAAATGTCTAAAGGTATGCCAAGTGAACAGTGCATTCAGGAGGATTTCCGTCAAAGAATTACCGGAGTGGATGAAGCTCAACCTAATAATCTGACTGAAGGGTCTGTTAGTGGTCAAAATCTTACTTCTACTGTCTCAGAATCCCATAGTCTGCAAAATTCTATTGGTTCGGCCTCAAGATATGGAAACGTAAAACGCGACCCCAAGTTCCGAAATCAACAGATATGGCTCCTGTTTCTACTTCATGCACGGACCTGCAAACTGCCAGGAGGAAAGTGCCCAGACCGAAATTGTGTTACCGTTCAGAAACTATTGAGTCATGTAAACAGTTGTGCTGAACTTCAGTGTTTGCATCCTCGTTGTCATATCTCAAAGGCATTGATTGGCCACTACGAAAACTGCAAGGATCTCCGGTGCCCCTTCTGCGTGCCAGTGAAGACCCACTATCAGCAGCATGCTAATGCGCGTGCCCGTTTGAAATGCGACAGCAGTGCAGTCACCTCAGTGAACAGCGCTGTAGTATCAAATGATTCGCTATGCGCTACTGCTGGAGAGGTTTCTGGTTCCGCTCGTTGTGCTGATACTTCAGATAATATGCAACCTTCATCAAAACGGTTGAAGGTGGAGCAGTCTTTTCAACCAGTGATCCCTAAGACTGAAAGTTGTAAAAGCTCCAATGTTTCCATAACAGAGACAGAATTATCTCAGGATGGTGGAAGAAAGGCTCAAAGGCACAGCGACGCACATGCGGCATTGAAGTCAGAGGCCTTGGAAGTGAAAGAAGAAATTCCTGGTATTTTTGTTCAAGCAGGATTCGACGTCAAAGAGAAGAAACATGAAGGTTTTGAAAATGTTCCCAGGCCTAGGCCTGTCAGTGAACCAGGTAAACATGATCTATCTGGTGCCTCGCCAAAGGAAGAAAATTGCAAAATAGAGAAAGAGCGTGGCCAGCTGAAGAAAGAAGATCTGGCGGAATCTTCTGAACTTGCATCAAAATCTGGAAAACCAAAGATAAATGGTGTTTCTTTAACTGAATTTTTCACTCCCGAACAAGTGAGAGAACATATTCGTAGTCTTCGTCGGTGGGTTGGCCAGGTTTGCAATTTTATCTACTTAAAGTTTGCAGTAGAGCAAGTTTTATTCATAAATTTTGATGTTTTTATTTACTTTTTGCTTCGTCGTTTTCACCATTATTTTTTCAATATGAATTCCGTTAAACAGTTTTCGCTACATTATCTCGAAGTATGTGATCGCTGATGAATAACTTGTCATTTGTCTGCAGAATAAAGCCAAAGCAGAAAAGAATCAGGCCATGAAGAATACAATGAGTGGGGATTCCTGTCAGTTATGTGCGGTGGAGAAGCTTACATTCGAGCCACCACCTATTTATTGTACTCCTTGTGGTGCTCGTATCAAGAAAAATGCAATTTATTATTATACTTTCGGAGGTGGTGAAACTCGTCATTACTTTTGTATTCCCTGTTATAATGAATCCCGAGGAGACACGATACTCGCTGAAGGGACTTTGATACCAAAGGCAAGCCTCGAGAAAAAGAAAAACAATGAAGAGACTGAAGAAGGGGTAAAACTATCCACTCGGTAGAGATGTAATTTTCATTTGCCTCCCGCGTTGTAGGTTTTCTGAGTTTTTCTATTGCGCTCCATGTTTTCTGCAGTGGGTCCAGTGTGATAAATGTGAGGCCTGGCAGCATCAGATATGTGCTCTATTTAACGGGCGGAGGAATGAGGGGGGACAAGCTGAGTACACCTGCCCAAATTGCTATATAAGCGAGGTGGAACAAAATGAGCGAAATCCTTTACCCCAGAGTGCAATTCTTGGAGCGAAAGACCTGCCAAGAACGATGCTCAGTGACCATATAGAGCAGCGTTTGTGTAAAAGGCTGAAGCAGGAAAGGACTGAGAGAGCCAGGGCTCAAGCAAAAAGTTATGATGAGGTAATCTTTTATTAGCTAGCTGTAATGCTTCTTCACTGGAAACGATGGATTGAAGTTTACTGGTTGGTCAACAGATTCCAACAGCTGAATCCCTTGTGGTTAGAGTTGTCTCATCCGTTGATAAGAAGCTGGAAGTCAAATCTCGATTTCTTGAAATTTTTAGGGACAATGATTTCCCCACAGAATTTCCATACAAGTCCAAGGTAAGAGTGATCCAAGCACACCATTAATGTATTTGCTTCGTGTCGACATTTTCAGGATTACACTCTTTAACTAATACATTTCACTCCCCACCTTTTGTTTTACCAGGTGGTTCTATTGTTCCAGAAGATCGAAGGTGTAGAAGTATGCTTGTTTGGGATGTATGTCCAAGAATTTGGATCCGAATGTTCATTTCCTAATCAACGCCGTGTTTATCTCTCGTATTTGGATTCTGTGAAGTACTTTAGACCTGATATTAGAGCTGCTAATGGAGAAGCTCTGCGCACTTTTGTTTACCAAGAAATACTTGTAAGCCCTGGTTTTACCAAGGTTTGTGTGGTCTTCTACATTACAAGGAGAACTCATGGGTGCGCTCTTTTTCAGATTGGTTACCTCGAATACTGCAAAATGCGTGGTTTCACGAGCTGCTATATATGGGCTTGCCCTCCGCTGAAGGGCGAGGACTATATCCTATATTGCCATCCAGAAATTCAGAAAACGCCAAAGTCTGATAAACTACGGGAGTGGTCAGTCCAATTTCCTTTGGTGACTTTCTTCTTCTTCTTTTTGTATGAAAAGTCCTTTACATCCTCCAATTGCTCCTTGGTCAGCACAGGTACTTAGCAATGTTAAGAAAAGCTGCAAAGGAAGGGATCGTAGTGGAAACGACAAACCTGTATGACCATTTTTTCTTGCAAACTGGTGAATGTAGAGCTAAGGTTACAGCAGCTAGGCTCCCATATTTCGACGGTGACTATTGGCCAGGGGCAGCAGAGGATATCATATACCAAATGAGTCAAGAAGATGATGGTATAAAGGGAGATAAGAAAGGAATAGTTAAGAAAACAATTAGGAAAAGGGCTCTAAAAGCACCTAGTCAATCTGATCTATTGGGGAATGCATCCAAAGATCTGCAGCTAATGCATAAAGTAATCGTTTCTTTCTGTGCACCTTCCCTTTCTTGCATATCAGCTTTAAGTAATTCAGTTCTTTTGTTTAGTTTTATGACTTCTTTGGTTAATATTATATATGTATGTTTTTAGCTTGGTGAGACCATTCAACCAATGAAGGAGGATTTTATCATGGTTCACTTGCAACATTGTTGCACGCATTGCTGTACACTGATGGCAACTGGAAATCGTTGGGTTTGTAGCGAATGCAAAGATTTTCAGTTATGTGATGGGTGAGTCTTTGTCTTTCTCTTCTGCTGTTATTTTTTTTTTTTATCTCTTTCCCGCGCTTTTGTTGTTGTGATTTGGTCTATATAACTTGGTAGCTATGGTGGTTATCTTCTCCGAAGAGACTTATTTGTAAACCTGAATGCTTATATCTCCTAGATTGCTGCAGTTTTTAATAAGATCTTCTACATTTCAGGTGCTATGAGGCTGAGCAGAAACGAGAAGATAGAGAAAGGCATCCTGTTAATCACAAGGATAAACATAAACTGCATCCTGTAAGTTGCATTGGCTTGTATTTCAGATACGAGAAGAAGTTCTCTCTTCAAGTCTCATGTGTTTCGGTATTTTGTTGTATCTCACGAGTTTTTTTTTTTGTAGGTTGAGATCACCGATGTTCCTGCAGACACCAAGGACAGGGACGAGATACTTGAAAGTGAATTTTTTGATACAAGACAAGCATTCCTGAGTCTATGTCAAGGGAACCATTATCAGTATGATACACTGAGGCGGGCAAAACATTCGTCGATGATGGTGCTTTACCATCTGCACAATCCAACTGCTCCTGCCTTTGTCACAACATGTAACGCATGTAACCTTGATATCGAGAGTGGTCAAGGTTGGCGATGTGAAGTTTGCCCAGACTACGATGTGTGCAATACTTGTTACGGCAGAGAGGGATGTATTAATCATCCTCACAAGTTGACAAAACATCCTTCACTAGCTGATCAAAGTGCGCAGAACAAAGAAGCTAGGCAATTGCGGGTCATGCAGGTATTGTAATACAATAGGTCTCTTGCTGTAGGCTTTCTTCTAGCTTGAAAAATAAAACGGAAGATGAGCGTTGTTAGGTAGATAGATAGATAGATGGATAGATATGTGTCATTTTAGCTCCAAAAACTTTCTCTGAATAGACGTTTTCGTTGTTTCAAAATTTTGCAGCTTAGGAAAATGCTCGATCTTCTAGTGCATGCTTCGCATTGCCGTTCTCCACATTGTCAATATCCCAACTGCCGCAAAGTGAGGGGGCTATTCCGACATGGTTTCCGTTGCAAAATACGTGCGTCAGGAGGTTGTGTTTTATGCAAGAAAATGTGGAATCTCTTGCAACTCCACGCTCGGGCCTGCAAGGAATCCAACTGCCATGTACCTCGATGCGGGTAAATTTCTTTTAACTTGTGCCCCCTTGTGTAACATTTTGCACTTGATTTCTTTGTGCAATAGAAAACAACATTTTCGGATGCGGGTGGTCCATATGATTTTGTATTCATCATTGTGAATCGCTCTCTCTATTCAGGGACCTAAAGGAACATCTGAGAAGGTTGCAGCAACAATCAGATTCACGGCGTAGAGCAGCCGTAATGGAGATGATGCGACAGAGAGCTGCAGAAGTCGCCGGCACCTCCGGTTGATTAATTTGTATGTTTGCTTAAATTTTCATTTAGAAACTAAAAACAGAAGATAAAGTCTAATCTTCTTCCCAAGGTTAAGAAGATTAAAAAGTTGTGTCTTTGAGCTCAACCACTTTAAGAAAGAAGTGAATAACACTAATTAAAAATTATAGCCTCTTAAGCTATCAAATTTTTGCTGCTCCCTACATTATGATACGGTTCTAAGTTTTTCTCAAATCAAAATTAAATTTTTTTTTTGAATATACCATGTTAAATAGTGGATTTTTAATTCAAAACCAATTAATGGATTGATTCATATTATTTATATATTACTTAAATCTTGTGAGATTATAGATGTGAGATTCTCTTTTTTTTCTTTACACGCTAAGATTACAAACTCTACAACAATATGTATAACTATTTCTTATTTACTTTTTGTATGTTTTCTTTTTCCCCCTTTCAGTAAAAACAATATAATCAAAACATGAAAATTTTAAGATTTTATCTTTTATCCATCTCAAAGATAACATCGTACGCCCGTTAAAGCCTTGAGAAAGGTTTAGCGAGAGAGCCGAAAAATGAAGACGTCGGAGAAACATACGGCAACTTTCCGGCGAATTCATTTTCTTTAGACTTCCTCTCACCTTCTTCTTCTTTTTCTTCTTCCTCTCCGTTAATGGCTTCTTTCTCCGCATCGTCCACCATCTGCTCAGGGTCACAACATAATTTATCATTAACACACAATAAGTCACATCTTAAAAAAAAACCATCAACAAAGTGTTAGTTAGGTGGTAAAAAATCCAAAGTTCGAGAAAAAGCTTTAGTCTAATGGGCAAGCTGACTTCTCATAAGTCCGAGGTGGCGACTTCGAACCTCGGCCCGTATGTGCCAGTACGCTCTGTATATGGATTTAAGGGCCATCGGATCGGCCCGTTGTGATCCGAATCCGGGGTTAAGGGTTACCGGCTTGTGACCCGAATTACCGACAAAAAAAAATCCGAAGGTCAGAAGATACGGTCGCCAAGGACAAGTATCTTCTTGCTCTGGACACTAAAGGCTTACGGATCTGGTTATCAAAAAAAACAAACAAACCTTTCCGGTGACGGCAGGAGAAACAGAGGGAAAAATATCAGGGAGATGGGTTTTAATCCGGTGTAACGCGTCTTTCGTCATCCCGTGCGCCGCTCCAGCGACATCTCTAATCACTCCTTCCAGAAACTGTTTAGCGTTTTCCAGTGACTCCGCCGGAACCGCCGCAGCCGCTAGTTTCTCTAACACTTTATCTTTAACCGCCGCGAGATTCTTCATCCCTAACATATTATTACTCTCCGAATCAAATGATTCCTCCTTAGGATTGTTAGGGTTCTGTGAGATTTTGATCGCGTGGTTAGGAGAATAAAGTTTCCCTTGGCCCACGTTTTCGTCGGATTTTGAAGCGACTTTGATCGCGTGGTCCGGAGAATATAGCTTCCCTTGGCCCACACCGTCGGATCTCGTGGCGGAGATGTGCCGATGATGATGATCCATTCGTCTTAGTTTTTTTTTTCTTCTGTGTGATGGGGACGAGAAGAACAGAGCAAAGCCACTTAAATTCCGTGTTTAAATAGTTTTCCGGCAAAATTTTAAAAAGTCTTTTGTTTGTTTCCCGGGAAAATGTTAGTCGAATCAACGAAAACTTATGACACGTGGTTGTGTCTTTTATGACGTGGCAAGACGTGTCTGTTTTTGAATGTTGATATCGGATCGATCTATTCGAATATCCGTTCTAAAAGTTTGGTCCGAATTGGTATTTTTCTGTTTAAATTGGTATTCATCGAGTTTGGACTGCTTCCAATTCTATTAAATATATCTAAAATATTTTTAGATTTTAATCGGATATTTCAAATATTATAGATATTTCAAATACCAGAATATATCAAAATATCCATTTTCTAAATAAATACATTAAAATATATTAGAAAAGATTTAAAATTATTTAAAATAAGTAATTTAATTGTACATAGAGTTAGAGTGTATTTGAAAAATCGAATATTATTTTTTCGAATATTTTGAATATTTGTTTGTGTATGGATTTGATTTGAATAATAATTGATATCCGGACACCTATTTGTAAGCATTCAAATATTTCGTTGTTTTTGATTGGGTTCGGTTCCAATTCGATATTCTGGTATGAATAAAATGTCCAGCCCTA
The DNA here is from genome assembly GCA_900406275.1 of Anastatica hierochuntica. NCBI lineage: Eukaryota > Viridiplantae > Streptophyta > Magnoliopsida > Brassicales > Brassicaceae > Anastatica > Anastatica hierochuntica. Next base: position 8,788 of record OVAN01002138.1, on the reverse strand, counting down.
ATTGGTTGGACTATGGCCCATCAGATGTTGTAATGTGTGAACTGGTTAATTAGTTGTGGAAGGATCCGACCCACGACCCGACCCGGAACTGGGAGAAAATACAGAGTGAAGGAAGAAGATAGAGAGAGAGAGAGAGAGAGGGAAGGAGAAAGATGAACAAGAAGGAGATCTTCAAGCTAGCGAAAGGTTTTAGAGGAAGAGCGAAGAATTGCATAAGAATCGCGAGGGAAAGAGTAGAGAAAGCTCTTCAATACTCTTACAGAGATAGGCGCAACAAGAAACGTGACATGAGAGGTCTCTGGATCGAACGAATCAACGCCGGTTCTCGTCAGCACGGAGTAAACGTTTTCTTCTCTATTTGCATCCTCTCAGATTTCTGATATTCGATTTCAGGGATTCGTAATCTAGATCTCAAAGCTTTGTGGAAATTTTTCTAGGGTTTCGTTATGTAAAAATTGGCTGATTTATTGCATTAGATGAGGGAGAAGATTGCGAATTTTGTATGGAGTATCTTAAGATCAAATGGAGATTTTAGGTTGTTGAAAGTTTTTACCTTTGAAGCTCAAAAGATTTTTGATTTTGATCTTCTCCTAGCTTCTAGTCTTAGGTTGTTATTGTTCTGTATATGTCTTTCGATAGATCAATACTCTGTTTCTGACGAAGAGCATGTATTGGTTGGAATGTAGGTGAATTATGGTAACTTCATCCACGGATTGATGAAGGAGAACATTCAGCTTAACCGAAAAGTACTCTCGGAGTTATCTATGCACGAGCCTTACAGCTTTAAAGCTCTAGTGGATGTTTCCCGCAAGTCCTTCCCTGGAAACAAGAACCTCGTCCAAGCATCTCGGAAAGTAGACATTTCCTCCATCAATGCGTAGTTAGGAGACCAAGTTAGTTTCGTCTCTCCCTTCTTGTTTTCTTTCAGAAACAGAACACTGAACATTTAGTTATATGTGTCTGGATCGCAAGTACGCGAGTGATGCAGTTGAAGTTTTGCACCCTGAGAAAATATATTTCATCTTCTTACTTCGTTTAGCGGATTCTATATCCATTGATTTTTTTATTAGTCAGAGAAAAGAAGACTGAATCACCTAAATAGCTATTGACCTAAACCCTTCGGAATGGTACTGTGTGTGCTTTCATCACGTCAATGCCTTGTTACGGAAGAAACAAATACCGGAACCGTGAATCAAAGGGGACAACGCTGCATTTGGCACTAGATGAACCCATAAAACCCCACCGTTGTCTCCGCTGAATACAGTGTTCAACAAACGATGCCTGGCGAGGAGTTAAGTGTCGTGAAATCCACAGAGCAACCTTGCAGTCATCGACAAAGTTTTTGGCAAAACAGTGAAGCATTTTCGGCACAATCAATTTCCCCCTGGAGCTCACTCCCACTGTCGCCTGAATGTAATCTCTCTGAGCTTCTTCAAGTTCCTCTCTGACGTTATCGGCCGAGTATATCCTCACCTGCATACGATTTCTGTGAGAAAAAAATTGCAGTTCAAGAATTTGATGTGAGATCCTGATAAATATAAAGGAAGATTACCGCAGGCGATGAGTACATTCCACAGCTGAGAGCGAAAGATACTAGAGGTTCGTGTGTACTTATCCCTGCCTTTCTCTGTTCTTCTGACACTTTCAGCTTAAGAATGGAGAGAAGCAGAGCCTGAAACTCCCGGTAAGGGAAGAAATTTAGAATAGTGAGTGAAGAAATTGCAGAAACTAAAGAAGTTTAAGCTGGGTTTAGTACGATTTGAGGCTGATGCAGAGGAGGGTTCATCTTTAGAGTCACATATTCGATTGTTGCTGCGTTGTATGAGTGCCCACCGACTGTATAAGCGGCCTGATAGAATCTCAAAATCAGAGACTTACATTAACCTCTGTCTGAACCAAGCCAAGAAGTGTTGACTAGTTTCGTGTAAGTCATACCTTTTGCATCAAGGAGAAGAACTTCAAGTCGGTTTTCGGGACGCCATAGGCCAAGTATGCCTGAATCAGATAATCGGGAGATTGTAAGTTTTGTATCTACAAATCAAAACTGAGGGAAATTTCAAAGACATTATTACATGCATGATTAAGGCATTGTATATGTTGATCCAGAAGGCCAGTTTCTCGTCGTGGCTTAGCTCTGTTGGATTTACTCTGGCAAGTCTTTCGACAAGGTGTCTGTAATGAAATTACCACATAAGAGTTTTTTCAAGTTCAAACAACTATAACCGAGTAGCAGAAGTTAGTTTTGATATACCTGAATCTCCATAACTCCTCTGAAGCATATCCGATTCGTTTCTCCTCAACAGACATGGAAGCCACTTCGGTTGCGGATCTGTAACTTCCTATATCAGCCCAGCTCAGCTTTCCTTGAACTTTATAAGGATCATAAGCACTGCTCTCTGTTGCTAAAACGTCTGAGTTCTTCTGAATATCAATCCGCGGGCTCTGAACCCACTTTGAGATCCGTGAATGTTCTGAAGGCGACCACCAGGTTGATGATGATGATGATAATGATGGATTACGGCGATGTGAGAAATCAATAATTTCTTGCGAGGATTTGGATCCTGCAGATGTTTCTCCCAGAGATACAAATATGTTTCTCATACATCTTATCATATCCTTGGATAGCTCGTTAGCGTTATCATAAGTCCGCAGAGACTTTGCCAGTTTGCTTTTAGGCTGTGCTTTGTGTTCTTTGCGGCGTAAAGTTTCCTTCTCGGAAAATTTAACCGAATCTGTAGCATTCTGGGAAGCAATCTAATAGTCAGAGCCGTTCGCAGCAGATAAAGATTAGACAGACAAGAGAGAGCATTATAAATTAACATACAGATGGAGATAGAGAATGCGTGAGGTTGTACTCTGCGAGTTTTCTCTCGTTTCGTTCTTGAATCAGCAAGAAATGCAGCGACATGATCTCTTCTTCGAGCTTAGAGATTGTAGCTTCCATAATTGCTATATTAGAGAGAAGTTCTTGAACCTGAAAATGGGTTTCTTTTCAGTTTATCCCTGAACATCGCAAGCATAAAACTTTGACAAGGTAGAGAAACCATACGCTACGTGGAAGAGAAGATGTGTGAGACAGCTCAATCTTCTGTCTTTGATTAGAAGCTTTCAGCAATTGAGCGCGGAGTGAAGTCTCTTTTCGCAGTTGATCTTTTAGTCGCTGCACCTGTTTCATATCAGAATCGAGTCTGAGCCTTTAACAAATTCTTACAGAACATCTCTATATGGTTATAAAGAGAAGTGACTGAAACTCACATCATGCTCGAGTTTGGATTTGTAGAGGTGGTGAGACTTGTTGTTCTTCGGGGAATCAAGACATTCGATCTCTCTGGTAACACTCTTTGGCTTAGAGTTTTCAGATGGAAAAAAAACAGAGTTGTAAGAAAGTGAGTTTCAAGCAATAAAAGTGGACAGAGAGCTTGAGGAGCAAGTTAATGGAAACATTAAGAGTTACAAAGAATCTGAACCTGCAAGATACTAACGGCTTTGGTCTGAGAGAATCTAGACAAAGAACTTCCTCTGCATATATACATCAGTAAAGAATTAGGAAGAAGACGAATCAATGTTCAGACAAGAATAGGAATGAAAGTTTACGGTTTAGATGCGAGCAGAGAGTCTCCAGACATTGTATGATGATTGTGTCGGTGTAATAACTTTACTATGGATCTCTCCTTAATGACTCATGAAGATGAGATTCAGACAAAGGAACTTGTGAATGATCAAAAGGAAGAAGAGAGAGAGAGAGGTTGAGACATCTGTGAAGAAGAGTTGAATGGGATCGGGTCCAAAGAGAAACTCAATAAATGCAAAGAGAGATTTGTTAGCTATTTGTCACTTTCATCACAGCCCCCATTGCACGAGTTGTTCTACCCAAAATAACACAGAGTTTAAAATTAAAGTTTGAACCTTTTTCTTCTCTAAAAACTCTTAACATTTCTAGTAGTTTTTTTTAATAGATTTGTTATTATTATCAACTAGGATTGTTAACAAAAATCATTAGGCTTTTGTTTAAAAAAGGAAAATTTTGATAATGATGTGTGTTTTGTTTTCATGTTATGGAAGTTGTAATGTAAAAAGAGATTGGTGATTCAGAAGATATGATTGATCTTTCAAGTCTTAAAAGCCAAATGATATAAATGAGAAATAATAAATGTTTGTTGCTGATTAAAGTTAAAATTACAGAAGAAAAATAAAAGGTGGAAAAGTTGAGGAATCTCCATTAAAGTACCTTCCCACTACATGTACTATAGTCCATAACACAAATAAAGAATTTTATATTTTGTTATATTTATCATCATCTCCAATCGTTATTGCTATGATTGGGAAAAACAGTTATCCAAAAAAATTTCGAGTCAAACACTATAATTTTTAATCTAAATATATACTTTTACTTAAATATTTAAAAAAATGCCAAACAGAAATTTCTAAGGAATTGCTTATAAACTTCTTGGAAATATATCAAACGGAAAGTAAAAGAAATTATAACACAAAAACAAGTTTTGTTATTATCATAATATACAAGTAAACTTTTTTGATAATTTACACAAGTAAACTTTACGTAAAGAGTGTCAAGGATACATGAACAAATTATGGATCACAAGGATATTTCACATTCAAGTCTCGAGATTACAATCTCTTATTTATGGAGCTTTCTGTAAATAACATAACCTAGGGCCTAGGCTCCATCTCATTCTTGTATATATAAACCGTTGTAATTATCATTGTGAATACAAGAGATATATATTCCTCTTACAAAGTGTCTCTTTGTGGTCAAAATGCAAAAGTAAACAAAGCTAGTTTATTTTTTATGAATATTAAAGATAAACTAGTTAGCCGTCCGCGAAAATTCGCGGGTATAAGCATCACCTGCGGGTATAAATATTATATAGAGAATTTAATTATAGTGTCTTTTTTATGTTTATTTATCAAAATAAATTATTTTAAATTTTACACTAAAATAGTGAGTTTATAAGTGATATGGAGGAAACTTTTAGTTATCTTATTTATAATCTTAAAGATTTTTATAGGGATGGACGTCAGATATTATGTTCGGCTCTTTATGTAGTTAGGTTTATCTTATTTATGCGAAATTTGACCATCTAATCCGAAATTTGTTTTAGTTATCTTATTTAAAGATTTTTTAGGGACGGACGTCGAATATTCGATAAGGTTCTTCGGATAGTTAGGTTTGAAAACTATTCAAGTATTTTAAAATTTTGGTTCGGTTTCGATTTTGTTTTTTCGGTTCTTGTTTGGTTTAGTTCCTACATTTAGAAACCAATATTGAATCAAACTATATTTTGGTTATGGTATTTATCAGATTACCCAAAATAAAATAAGAGCAGACTAAATTTAATTTAATTATTTAAATATAACATATTAAATTTTAATGAAATTTAACTAAATTGTATAAAACGTAGTTTAATTTTGTTAAATATAATTAAAATAGTCAAATTCTTGTTATTTGAGATACTTTTGTTATTTTGATAATAAATATAAAATATATTTACAGATTTTTTTCTCATGTACTAATGCAGGATGATAAAATACATGTTTAAGGAGGGGTTAGTGGGAGATAGATTTTGGAAGAGTTGGTTGATTTTAAAAGTTGATAGATTTCTTAAATTTGTAGAGATTTTGTTAAATTCGAAAAGAGTTTTTTGTATTAGAAAAATCAATAAAATATTTTATTTATATGAATTTTGAGAATCCAAGGTGTATATGAAGTATTTTAAAAGTTGTGTTTAATGAGTTAATTTGTTGAGAATTCATGTCCCAATAACACCACATTTTAAAAGAATTATAGAATCAACGAAAAACCAAACATTTTGAATAACAATAGATTTTGCGTAGACATTTAAAATCATTAAACCAATAACAATAGATTTTATGAAGAATGTTATAATCCACAAACCAATAACAATGAAATCTAAAATTTTTAACATTCTTCTAAAATTCATCTACCAATAACCCCCCTAAATTATATATGTTTTTTATAAAACCACAATGCATTTTAGTGTAAGCTATTATCTTAATAAGAATTTACCATTTGCGATTTTTCTCCTCGAAATATCTTGATTGACTGAATAAGAAGTTGAATCCGACATTATTAAACCAAGAAACAAAAAGAAAAGGTAAGATTAGTATATATTTACGCAATAATATATATAATCATGAAAAGTAAATACATGGTTTACATCACCTTCAAGATATCAAACGGTATGAGAAAGCCTTCCTTTGATCCTTAAATCTTCTCCTTCGTAAACCCTAGAGAAAGAGATGAACAAAGATGAAGAAGATGATGATTTTTTCCTCATCATATGAAATATGAAATACCTCTAAGAGGTATAATGAAACGCAAGACAATGTTAAAATAGAAGTTTAAACATTTTAGAAGTTTAAATAGAAAATGTTTAAATATTTTTAAAAATCTGATGTAGACTTATATATTCATCCGCAAGAAAGGATTCAAGGTTGATACCATATGCATGAGACTGTTTTCATACGCTTAGAACCCTGACATGAATAGTAAACTCGTTAGGAGGCATAATAACCTCATGAACATTCACATTAACCATTAAAGGTATGTGTTCTTCAATCAAAGAAAAAGCAAAAAGAAAAACGTTTAGAAAGACTCGCGTATTGTGAATGTAGTATGTTATTACAACCACACCGTATTTATCCAAAGAACTAAACTTATTTCCCAAGCTAAATTAAATGTTAGATTCCATATACATTGTAAAAAATAAATGCACAAGATTATATTTGTAATGAAAAACTTCCATAATTTAATAGTTCATTATAGCCCTGCGCATTCGGATATTCGGTTCGGTTCTGGGTAAGAATCGTTCGGTTCCGGTTCTTTCGGTTCCGAGATTTAGGATCCATTCGGTTCTTTTTGTAATTCGGTTAGGTTTCGATTCTGGATCCAAAACTTTCGGTTTGGTTCGGTTTCGGTTCTGGTTATTTCAATTTCGAAGTTTATAATCCATTCGGTTCTTTTTCTCGTAACCGAAACTGGAACCGAACCATATTTTTATTTTTGTGGTGTTAAAATTCGGTTCCTAACCGAAATTTTCGGTTCCGGTTCTTTCGGTTTCCGAATTTATGATCCATTCAGTTCTTTTTATAATTTGGTTCGGTTCTAATTTTGGTTCCAAAATTTCGGTTCCGGTTCCGGTTCCGTCAGTTTCGAAATTTAGGATCCGTTCGGTTATTTCTCTGGAACCGGAACCAGAACCGAAAATTCGGTTCGGTTCCCTTCAGTTCGGTTTGGGTCGGGTAATATGCCGAGACCTAGTTCATTATTATTATGATTTGAAAATGTATTAATTATATTTTAATTACATTCAATGTTTATAATTTGAATATTTATAATTGTCGAAAATAATTATTTATGTAAACTATATGTAAATAATTATCGGATGTAATTATTTGTTTCCATAATTTATTTACCGGAATAATAGACCAAAATAAATGTAACATAATACGGCCTTTTTCATATATAACGCATAAAATTAATTCAATGAGATTACCTAAATTGTGTAATCTATATTTATTAGGTTAATCATGATTTATTATCTACTTTTGTCGAAAAAAATAGGAAAAATGGTGAAAATTAAAAATAACCAACCAATCAAATTAAAACGATTAATTCTCAAATCAACCTATGGATGACTCGTGGTAATTAAAAAATAATCTTACTTCTTTTTTAATATATAGTAGGATATCTCACATCGAAAATTGTATAAATACTAAATAATATATATATATATATATATATATATATATATATATAAGTGATATGAATAACTCTTCCATGTAAAAATGGGAAGGTATCCTCACTAATTGTTAATTACTTTTGAGTTGAAAGTTCATATAATTTAAGAATGTCAACTTAAATTATAGAGAAACAGAAGTAATCATATTTACATTTTTTTAATAAGTTTTAAAATTTCCAGGGAAGATATTTAGCAATCTATCGAATTAGGTAAAATTGGGAGTTGATCAAAAGGGGAAAAATATCAACTTCGACAAAAAAAAAGAAGAGGAAAGCAACATAACAGTCCAAAAGTTTGATCTAAATGGTCCTTAGGTCCTTTTTTTAAAGTTAGTTTTTGAAAAATACTGCCGAAAAAATTATTACAAAAATATAAAACTATATAGTACATTTTCATACGTGAAAAACTGGTTAGTTAATTTATTGTATATTTAAATGGTCTTTTAAACCAAACAAATTAAAAAAGGTTAATTGGGTTGTATATCTTGTAGTACAATCATAATGTAAGATATAACATTACTTCTACATGAAATATAAAAATTGATTTTTTTCCCCTTGAGCATTCATCTTTTTCTCCCTTCGAATATTAGAGCAACTCCAATGGTGAGCTCCACCATTGGAGTCCTTAGCATTTTCTAATTTATTTTGTTGATTTAAATTTGGTTGATTTATTAGTTAAGAATTCTTAGTGAAAAAATCACGCCAATGGTGAGACTCATGAAGAGTCCTTAGGAAAAAAAATATAATTTTAAAACATTAATCAATGAAGGATTATGATATTTAAATAGTAAATATTTAATTNAAAAAAAATATAATTTTAAAACATTAATCAATGAAGGATTATGATATTTAAATAGTAAATATTTAATTATTTAATGATTATTACATTTAAATATGAAAAAATAAATATTATATTTAAGCACAAAATTTTTATTTATTGAAGATTAAATATGAAAATACCACTACAAGAAACAGGCCAATTTGCGAGGAAGATTTTAGTAGCAAATT
>OVAN01002137.1:0-35311 GCA_900406275.1 Anastatica hierochuntica | reverse complement strand
AATAAATAAAATATTTATAGTAATTCTTTAAGGATAACTATGAAATTTAATAAAAAAAAAGAAATTTATTGAATTTTTTTATTAATTTCGTTTTATTTATTAACTTCTTTTTTAAAAAAAAAATTTATTTATTAATAAATTGTTATACAGTAATCAACCAGTCCAACTTTTAATCATACTTGATATATAAGATAACTAAAAATCTACAAATTTTAAATTATGAATTTTTAATTTTTTAAAAAAAAATTAACTTATAAAAAAATATTAACAAAATATGACCCCGTGTATATGACGGGTTAAATCCTAGTATATAGTATTTTCGACTGTAACAAAATATAAATATCTATAATGTGTATATATATATATGTGTGTGTGTGTGTAGTATCTATAGTGGAACAATTATTTGACTTTGCTTTTGCATTTAGGTTGAGATTTATAATGTTTTGTTTTTATTAGGACTATATTACAATTATGTTTGAAAACCTGAGCCAATTTATCACTAAACGTCTTTCCTTTTCCTCCTCCATTCAAGGCTTTGATTAGTGATATACTTTACTTGGTGATTTATACTTTTTGTTTGAAAAGGAAATAAAAATTATATTTGATTTTTCTCATTCTCTCAACTCTCAACTATAATATATACACATATTATGTTATTTAGTGTGATCAGGACACATACAGATTCTAAACGTAACAAACATAAGTATGCTCTACAACAGTTATGATTCCTAATCTTGACAAAGCAAAAAGAAGAGCACACTGATACATAAAAAAAGTGAATAACTGAAGTGGTTTTTTGATTGTCCGATCTCTAATATAACTTGGAGGCTAGTTGAGATACCTCTCATATCACGACAATTACCTTCCCTAGACATTGAGACTAATCTTTCTAGATTATTTGACCTACAAAATGTCAAAGGCCTGACAGAAGAATACAAGCTCCTTCCGTTTTGGCTGCTTTGGAACAATGCTCTATTGTTCCATATGAAGAAAATTAACCCATCTCAAGACGTTGCTTTTGCAAAGATTTGACGTGAAGGAATGGCAAGCTACCAAAGTTCAAGGCTCAACAAATGTGATGCTATCTACTCTTGGTATCCAAGAGATACACGCTGTTTGGGAACCACCATCTCCGAACATATTCAAGCGTAATTACGATGCGAGTTTCCATCCACTATAAAAAAAAGAAACAACAACTGCAGGTTGGACTATTAGAGATTCAGATCAACAACCAAAATTTTGGGGCTCAGCTAATCTAGGAACATCTTTATCTCCACTAGAGTCAGAAGCGAATGCTCTCTTTATGGCTATGTAGGCGATTTCCAATATGGGTTTTTCAGAAGTAATATTTGAGAGCGATTGTAAAGTTCTGGTGAATTGTCTCCATGGAAAAGCATTAACCGTGGAAATAGCTAACCTAAGTGAAGACATCATAACAATATTTAGACATGCTGTTTTCACACACATCTTACGGAGCGCAGGTGAATCTGCAAATGTGTTATCAAAATATACTTACTGGATTGTGTTTACTATTCTTCTTGTAACTCTCCCCCTACATGGTTAATTCCATTTCTTCAGAAAGACTTTGTAAACTCTCTCATTAACTTAATTAATATCACTATTTGCTGTAAAAAAGAATTGAATTGGTTTATAAAGTAACATTCTTATGAGAAATACCTATAGCTCAAGTCTCACTCGGCAGATGCCATATTGAGTTTCTGTAACTGTATAATATAACAGTATTACAAAAGAACTCTCTATAATATAACATAACAACAACAAAAGAAACTCATACCCTTAAGATTTTCTTCATATTCCATAGAATTGTAACAATTTGTCAAATCTTCTCTATTGGAAAGAACCAAAACCCGTTTTAAGAGTTACCTCAGAATCTCTTATTCCCTTTGCATGGAATATGCCAACTTTCACATTTAATAGACTTCAGGCTCAAGATTTGATAAGAGTTTATATAGTTTCAGGTGAATAACATCTTGAGTTCCTCTATACGCGCACTTCTCACTTCTTGATCGGTTAAAGCCCCAGCGATCATTCTCTGCTTCCTCGCCTGAACTGCCTCCATTCTTTCCTCAACCGTCCCCTACAATTCACAAAGTCAAGACAAAAGTTTCAGACGCGTTTCTAATTACCAATACTCAGCAACGACACTATCTGATTTTGATCATAGAATCAACAATATGTTTTTTTATATGATAAACGAAGATTAACCGGTGAGAAGGTACCTTAATGATGAATCTTCTGATTTTGACTTCCTTAGTCTGCCCAATACGATGGATACGCATAACAGCTTGTTCCTCTACCGCTGGGTTCCACCATGGATCCTGTAGAACAAAATTTGCTTTTATTTTCAACAGAATCTGCTTCAAGACCTATGTTGTCTTGCGCACTACTTTTTTACAAACTTTTAAAACCCAAGATGGCATGAACTACTAAATTTTTTCACATTTTTTATGAGACATTACGTTGTCCAGACTTTATAGGAACTCATATGATCTCAAAAAGACGTTTGTAGATATGCCATACCATGACAAAAGCATTGGATGCAGCTGTTAGATTTATCCCGACACCACCAGCTTTTAGAGACATCAACATTACCTATCCAACAATTGAAGAAGAGAAGTGTTAACTTCGACTTAGAAATTAGAAAGTATAACTTTTCAACATTTCAAAGTAACACAACAACTACACCAACCAGGATACTGCTATCTTCAGAAAACTCTTTAAGAACTTTCTCTCGCTGCTGCTGATTTAGCGTGCCATCAAGACGGACAAATGAAATGTTGTTCCTGGAGATGAAAAGATTGATTCATAATTTTTCTGTTCGTAAAAAGCAATCTTTTCTCAAAACAGCCCTATCAGGCCAACATCAGCAATGCATGTAAATGGTGGATATACCGAGAGAGGGGAATTTGTAGGAGATCGAGGAAGGCGGTCCATTGGCTAAAGAGAATGCTCTTAGAGCCTGACGAACGAAGACTTTCAAGCTCTTGCAAAAGAGCTGTGATTTTGGATGATTCCACCCAATTCTTTTCAATGTCAACCTGGAATCTACTTTCGGTTGGTGCTGTGATGAGTTCTTGTTTGTTTACAGTTTTCCTGGAAAACAAAGATTCACCATTATGGACTAAATTTAACCGAACTATGAAACTTGGTGGAATCAACCGCTAGGACATCAAATCAATAGCAGGAAGAACTTCAAGATACCTACACACAGGACATAACCCAGACGCAGAAGTTCGCCAACTTGCTAGGAGACACTCACGACATAATCTATGAGCACATGGTGTTAATACAGCATCCTCAAACGCTTCAAGGCATATAGGACACTCTCCTTGCTCCCCTTTGCGCAGTTCCTCTACCACCTCCTGGACAAAAGCCACTGATGGTACATCTTTCCCTTCCCTTTCTCCACCAGAAGACTTTCCACTAAGGAAACGTTTCGAGAGCTTATTCAGATCTGAGTATTCCGCTGTATCACCTCGACTGGTTGCATGAGAAACAAGAGAATGTTATAAAAAAATGGCACTGCATCGTTAAAAACATGTCAAAAAGAAACATGTTTGTTATTACGTATTTAACACAAGATAGAGCAAAATGAAAAGTTGTAATTGATATGCAAGCCCTGGATGTTAAAACAAGCACTGTGTATCTCTACTTATATACAAAGCAAGCGCATAAAGCCACACCTCATTACTAGAAATGGATGATCACAACACTGTCGAAGACGCAAAAGCAGTTCCAGGATAGACGCATAATTATGAAGAACTTTCCCTTGTTCAACAAATTGATCAAATTTGACCTGAAAAGATCCACCAGCATTAAGTATATGACATCTTAAAAGAAAAGTCATAGTAAGATGCTAAAGAATCCTGAGAACAAACAAATAACAATACTTTGGACTTTTTAAATAGTGCATCGTAGAAATCCCTCTCAGACTCCGAGAGTTCACAGTAAATGACCCGTGCATCAGCAGGGGGTAGAACAAGAATTGGCCTAAAATAGACAGACATGCTTCAGATTAACTGAGAAAACTCAAAGGAAAATATTATTCTCTAAGCATTATGAAGTTATACGTATGACTAATTCTTATATTTGTAGTATTCCTACCTTCCTTCTCGATCTGTGCTAGACTTGGTTCTCCTAAGCATGATAGGTTTTAAGATAGTCTGCACGAGCTTTAGGCCTCTCTCATCACCCTCTTCAAATGGCTTTTGAACAAGTTTGTTCCACCTAAGGATAAAGATGTTCCAAACTAACAAGCTTCAGTCATTCCGTACGAAATGTAATTTGTCACCAAAGATAAATAAGGACCCTTACCATGCCCAAGTTCCCCATGGCTCAATCCTCAAAAACCGTAAAAGACTGTACAAATCTTCCAAATTGTTCTATTAAGAAGATAACATGTTAAATAACCACAAAGTCCAAAATATGATGAACAAATCATTATCCAACGTCAATTTAAATGAGCCAAGATATCATGCCAGCAGAAGTCGATATCCTTCTAACAGAGATGTACACCCTTCGAAACTTAGGTTAACATTAAATGTGCAACTACCAAAATTATTTACAGAAAGAACGGCAGTGCCCTACGAAATTTAGGTCAATATGACAGTCAAGAACAAAGATTTTCTTTCTAAACCTTTGACAAAAAGATCAATCACCTGAATAGGAGTACCCGTAAGACACCAACGTCGATCAGCAACCAGAGCTGCAGCAGCCAAGGATATTTGGCTCTTTGAGTTTTTAATGATATGTGCCTCGTCAAGAACAATTCTAAACCATCGAACTGCATAAAGTCCTTCACTGTCTGCTGGATTCTACAAAGAAGAAGAAAGAACAGAAGATTAGAAAGTGTTCTTGCGATGCATTTGTAAACTATACACATGGGATAATATGTGACCCAAAAATGAAAAATTCATTGGAAGCTACCTCTGCCGAAAATTCAGATGTTAGAACCCCATATGTGGTGATGACAACATCACTATGGGATAGAAGTTTTGCATCCTTTGGCCTGCTTTGGCCGTAATGAACATAGACAGATAGAGACCCAGGCTTCGCATGCATTTCAATCTCTGACTGATCATAAAGCAGGAGGGAAAAAAAGTCAGAAAGACAAAAAGAAGCAACGTTTTTACAGATAGTAAAACTACAGAGGGCATGTGAATCTAACATATATAATACCTTCCACTGGCCCAAAAGTGTCATTGGACATACAATCAGGTTACCGCCAGTTTCAAGTGCACTTTTCTGTTCAAGGAGCTTCTTATCAAAACCTGGAAATTTGGTTGCCTTTGCTGAAGGACAGGTGGATTCATCTAAAGAACTGCTGATCACTTTGTCACCTTCATAATTGGGAGATAAAAGCCCAGATGATGCAACTTTCCAAGAATGGGCAAGCATAAGGGATATGGTCATTACGGTTTTTCCAAGACCCATTGCATCCGCTAGAATCTGCAAAAGTATTATGATACTATCTTATCACAAAATAGCTATACAACCAAGTGACAAAATCCAAATGATCAAAGAATTGTTTGTGGGTGGGATATTCAGGTCATACTCCTCCTCTTGCCATTTGAAGTGTGCTAGGAAAGTGTATTGTAGCATCACCAGTAAAAGAATTCAGGTAGACAACAAGTTCTCTCCTATTGACATGAAACAGATAGTAAATATCTCATCTGACTAGCACTAAAGTTGGCAGGCAAAAGAAACATGGCTCACTTGTCTGCTAAACAGTATGCTTCCCAACACGGGTGCAGCATTGTTGCTGCCTCATCAGTGCAATTTCCTTTCTCCAGTTGGGTCATCCAATAAAGTGCTTGCTTTTGATATGGACGAAGTTCACACAGAAGTTTATCTGGAGTTCCCATTTCCTGTTTAAAAAGTTCTTTACGTATTTTGTCAAATCTATTACTAATGTCGAATGTCAGTTTCCAACAACAAGGAAATCAGTACCTTTAGTCCAGAACTGTCGCCAACACCAACTATGTTATCAAGATCACCATCGCTGATACACTGCTCACTTTCATCTCCGTTTGCATCTTGATTCCGATTCTTGACTTTGTTTAACTGAAGCAACGAAGTAGGAATACCAGAACCATCCTATTTCCAAAGGAGCAGACAGCAAATGACAAACTTGACAAGCAAAATGTCGAAGTTTAAGATGCTCATATAATAAGCAACTTTACCTTGGAACTCAAAGGTCGCTTCCTAGTGGACAAATCCTCAGGAGTAAACTCTGCCTAAATAGAAGAAACAAATAAACATTTTCAAGAATTTGCAGTCACATCATACAAAAAGTATATGGGAACCACATAATTCAAAGTGTTATAGGCAAGGACAAACCATTACCTTCTTAAAGGGTATCAAACCGAGTAACCGGAAGAGATTTGGGAGAGGATGGAATATTGATTCCTCTGCCGTATTACTGGCTACCTTAAGTGAAGTCTCACTATGCTTTTGAAACATGGAACTATTAATGTACACGCTGTTTCCAGAAACAAATACACCACTTCAAAAACCAATGCAGATATCCAAAAATTGTCAACTTTGGATCACAAAATGTTATATGCGTACCTTACTGAAAGCAGAATAGCATCCATGACGCCCAATACATCAGGCGCCGACTTGCAGCTCCCTTCTATCCTAACTTTCTTGTCTCTCACAAGCGGTAAAAGACATCGAGCCCACTCATTTGGTATTCTACCAATCTACAACCAAGACAAGAGAGCTCATCATACTTCTAGTTTCCATCCAAAACACATGAAAACTTGAATAAAAGCATAAACTTCGAACTAACCTCTCCTGAATCTTTAGTCGAGAACCTGACAATATCGGAACCAGTACGCAAAGCTGGTCTTCCTCGCCCGAAGCGTTTCTTCCCAGGCGTAGTCTCAGAGTTTGATATTTTGCTATGTGGAAACGTGAACACCAATTCGTCACCGGGCTTCAATCTCCTTCCTTTACAAGTAGACAATCCCGTCAAGTCGGAGCAGCCCACAAACCACCACTCATCCCCTGAAACACTCTCCTCATCACCATTTACCCTCTCATCTTCCTCCTCCACGCGATGATTCGCTCCGATACTTGCGTCGTCACCGAAACTACAACCCTTTAAGCCGCTCTCGGCGGCTCTCTTCCCTCCTCCGTTAGAGCCGCTCGTGCCAGGAGTGGCGACGTCAGGTCTGCTGAAACTGGGAGTGTCGAAGATTATATTAATGGCTGCCGTGGGATCCAGATTCGCCATGTGTAAAGCCCTGATTATGTCCATGTCTGAGTAATCGGAGCCCACGATTGATCGGACGGTGGAAAGCAGATCGTCTGAAACTTTCGTTCCCATTTCAAAACCCTAATCCCAAAATTTTCCGGTCAATCCTTGAAATCTCGAAGAAAATTTAACAGATAGACTGGGGCTAAACTCGCCGAAGGCAAGAGCGATTATTAAAAGAAGTCAGATTGACGACGGAGACGGCGGAGAAAATCTGCGGGACTTAAAAAACGCGCGTAAATTAGCGACGACGGGTCTCTTTAGTATCCAAATTCCCGCGCAGTATATTAATTTTATTTTTAAGTATATAAGAAAAATTAAAAAGGTAAAATCAAAACGATGACGTTTTCGCTGACTTCAAGCCCTAAGAAACATAGTGGATCCTATTCGTCTCTCTCTTATTGAAAAGATCATCTTTTTCGTTTCTCTCTCTTCTCTCTCTCTCTCTCTCTCTGGCTTCTGGTTACCAAAGAGCTTCTTCTCTAAGGGCAATCATCATCATCAAGGGCTTGTTGTGAGATTCTATCAAGGTTTTAGCATCGACTTCTCTCCTTCTATATCTATTTAAGAAAAAAGTGAGATCAAGATTTCAGATTTATCGGTTGCGAGGAGTTTCCTGGATCTTAGAATTTCGATGCGATAATGCCTTATAGGTTCGATTCTTTGGAATCATAGGTGTTGCTTGGAAGTTTAATTTAGATCTGGGGTTGGGTTTTGAAGATGGAAGGAGGAAAAGTGGCTAGACCTAGAGGTAGACCTCGGAAACGACCTAGACCAGAGGATCTTAATGGTGTTTCAAATCGAGGGAAGAGACCTGTTTTGGAGATGAAAGTGTCAGTACCTAGATCCCTTCTTGGTTGTTATGTGTTGAAAGATTTTGATGACAGTAGAATTCTTCTTGGGAAGATAGTTTCTTACAGCACTGGGTTGTATAGAGTTGAATATGAGGATGGTGCTTTTGAGGATTTGAAAGCTTGTTATCTTCGTCGGTTAATTATTGGGGATAGTTACTTTGATGATGAGTTACGTGCAAGAAGGAAGAAACTAGACAGCTTTATACTGAAGAAGAGCGAGAAGAAGAAAAAAGATTGCCTGAAGAACAAAGTTGAGGTGCCTGAATCTAGTAGCTCTAGTTCTGTTGCAGAAGCTGAGGATGGTTATTCATCTTGTGGTTTACAAGATGACAAAGATCGAGATATCGAAACTATGTCTCCTCATGTTCCAGATCAACGGTTGGGTTTGCCTTCTTCATCAGGAACAATCGGTCTTCCTGACGAGGCTGTGGCACATCTGTTATCTGTATACGGGTTCTTGAGATCATTCAGTGTTCAGTTATATATCTGCCCGTTTGGATTGGATGATTTTGTTGGAGCGTTGAATTTCTCAGGACCAAATTCTTTGCTGGATGCCATTCATGTTGCCTTGTTGCGGGCACTGAAGGGTCATCTTGAGAGGCTCTCCTCAGAAGGGTCTGAAGTGGCTTCGAAATGCTTGAAGTAAGTGCTGGCAACTTTTGATGTTTACACTTTTCAAAAGAGCAAATGTCTTTGTTAGCTTAGTTTCCTGATATCATAACTTTCTGTGTTTTGAGTTAACCTTCGCACATCCTTAGTAATTTTAGTGCACTATTTATTCACTGAAACAGCAAAGTAGTTCAAAACTTTTTAAAATCATTAGTTTTGTATTTTTCTTCCCTTCCCTGATGTGCGCATGCATGCGACAAACATTTTAAAGCAGCTAGGAGAAAAACAGGCCTATGGTTGTAGAGCGAGTGCAAATAAGCCTCTTAGTCATAGTTTAGGCGGAACTTGTTTTAGGATCTCCCATATCATAGTGGATAACAATTCGGAGATTTTTCTTTTGCATTGCCATCTGCAGGTGCATTGATTGGAGCTTGCTCGATGCGCTAACTTGGCCTGTTTATTTGGTTCAGTACTTTGCTGCCATGGGACATGCAAATGGGCCTCAATGGAGAGTTTTTTATGAATTTATTGTGGAGAAAGAGTATTATTCCTTGCCTGTAGTGATGAAGTTGAAGATCCTGCAGATTCTTTGTGATGACGTCTTTGATGTAGCAGATTTAAGAGCTGAAATTGATACTAGAGAAGAATCTGAAGTGGGAGTCAATCCTGATGAAGTTAATACCGATCTTCCTGAAAGTGGACCTAGAAGGGTCCACCCCAGATTTGCTAAAACATCAGCTTGCAAGAAGAAAGAGCTTAGTGAATTTGTTGCAGGGAACCATGGGGTAAGCTCAATGAACGAGTCAAAAATTTCGAGTTCAAGATATACCGATGGTTGTCCTAATGGAGTTAGCTCAGATCTGGATGAAAACAGTGATGAATGTAGGCTCTGTGGCATGGATGGAATGTTATTGTGCTGTGATGGATGCCCTTTAGCGTATCACTCAAGATGCATTGGGGTGGTGAAAATGTATATACCAGATGGGCCATGGTATTGCCCAGAGTGCACTATCAATAAAATGGGGCCAACTGTCGCTCATAAAACGTCACTCAAGGGAGCAGTGTATTTCGGAGTGGATCCACATGGACGACTTTTCTTGGCTACATGCAATCACTTACTGGTGTATGTTTTCGACCCCTTATTTTAGATCTTTTTTCCTTTCAAACTTATGGAAATAGAGGTGTTCGTTCAGTTATCTCCATCCTTAGTTAGATTCTTGTCGAAAGGTGTTTTATAGTTGTATAATGGTCAATAACTATTCACTCCTCGGCTAGTCTAGATTTTGGTTAAAGCTAGAAAGCTCATATTGCTTGAACAATTTGCTGTGGACGCTGATGTATATTTCCTTACGTTGCAGGCTTGACATTTCTGTCCATACGGATGCCGATATCAAATACTATAATGTCTCTGACATTTCAAAAGTTGTACTGGTGCTTTTGTCGGCAACTAACCATAGACTGGAGTATCTCTGTATATGCAAAGCGATCTCACAATACTGGGACCTGCCTGAAGGTGTGATCTCTTATCTGAGAGCAGCAGAGACTGATTTAACTCACATGCAAAAACAAGGGGGTGACGAGGTATCGAACATGATTAAGCCCGATACCGCATGTAACTCCGCCATAAATAATACTCAAAATGCGTTTAGCCTCAACGCATCTACTTCAGGCTATACTGGCAGTCGTGTCTTAGGAAGATCAAGTGGAACACAGGAGAAGAAATTGGTTGCTGGCAGTGCACTCCAGGGTTTATCATTTAAACCTCATGCATACGTTAATCATTACTCAAATGGAGAATTGGCTGCATCTGCTGCTGCTTCTTTGGCTGTCCTAATGTCAGAGGAAACCCATGAACCTGATCAACACAAGCTTAGTAATGCCAAGAAAGCTGCATCAAGTAACATTTTGCTACAGGTGAAAGCATTTTCGTTAGTAGCCCCAAGTTTTTTCTGGCCAAGTCCTGATAAGAAGGAAATTACCAGGGAAAGGTGTGGTTGGTGTCATTCTTGCCAACTCACATCGGCAAGTCGGAGAGGATGCATGTTAAATGCAGCTGTTACTGGTGCCACTAAAAGTGCTATGAAAATTTGCAGTGGCCTTTTTCCTCTAAGGAACGGCGAGGGTGTACTTTCTAGTATTGCAGCATATATACTATATCTCGAGGAAAGCTTACGTGGTCTAATTGCGGGGCCATTTCTCAGCGAGAGTCTTAGGAAACAATGGCGTAGAAAGGTAGAAGAAGCCTCAACATGCAAAATGATGAAAGCGCTCCTGCTTGAAGTAAGAAAATTTTTTTGGAGATCATTTCTTTTCTTATTCATTTTCTTTGCTGTCACAAAAATTGTACTTGCCGTTTGCACTGTTCAGATTTGATATTGTCAGCAACATAGTGATTATGTTAGCAGTCTTTTGGTTTGTCATTATATTTATCTTGTTTTCATTGGCATGATATGGCTATTTTGATTGTTTGCAGCTTGAAGAAAATATTTGCAGTATTGCTCTGTCAAGCGATTGGCTTAAACTAGTGGATGATTGGCTGATAGAATATTCTATTTTTCAAAGCACTCCATTTCCTGTTGGTACCACACAGAAACGTGGACCTGGTAAGAGGAGGCAGAGGAACCAGGCTGAAGTTACAGCCGGAAGTTCTGATGATGATAGCTTTACTTGGTGGCGAGGGGGGAAGTTATCAAAAGTTATACTCCTTAAGGCAGTCATGTCAAAGCCAAAGATAAAGAAAGCAGCTTGGCAAGGTACCCTTGTTTGCTTATGTTTTATGTGCTTGTGGTTTTAACAATTCTCACCTGAATCTTAGGCTGTTTTTTTTATAGTTATGCTTCTTTTATACTTCTACCGGAGATATCCTATTTGACGTTAGTCTCTGGATGATGCTAATTTGCTTGTTTTTCATCAGGTGGTCTGAAAAAATTTCCTGAATTTAATTACGGTGATGGTTCTTACATTCCTAAAAGAAGCAGGCAGTCCATTTGGAAAGCCGCTGTTGAAAGTAGCAAAAATATTTCTCAGCTTGCTCTTCAGGTGTTTGTCTTCTACCCTCAATAGTTTTTTCAAATGATTGTTGTTTCTATGTTTGTTGCTGTCCCCCTGAAATTCAACTGAATATTGGCCAGGTTAGATACCTGGATATGAATATAAGATGGAGTGAACTTGTACGCCCCGAGCAAAACGTGCAAGATAGTAAAGGTTCAGAGACTGAGGCCACTGTTTTTAGGAATGCTAGAATTTGTGACAAGAAGATTATAGATAACAAGGTTAGATATGGAGTTGCCTTTGGAAACCAAAAGCATCTTCCATCTCGTGTCATGAAGAATGTTATCGAAGTTGAGAAAACTGAAGATGGCAATGAAAAATATTGGTTTCATGAAGCACGCGTTCCCTTATATTTGACCAAAGAATATGAAGAAAGTTTGCATAGGGTACACATACCTTTTATTAAGAAGCCGTCAAAAAAAATATCAAAGCTCCAGATAAAGCAACTAAAAGCTTCTCGAGTGGACATATTCTCTTATCTAGCCTCTAGGAGGGACAACACAGAGAAGTGTTGTTGTGCTTCATGCCATCTTGATGTTTTATTGAGGTATTTTCCGTAGATTTCTTCACCTTTCAGGATGCTTCTAAAAAAGACAGAAAACCTTATTCGCCTCGTTAACTTTTGTTGCCGTTCTATTCATGTCTACAGGGATTCAACAACATGCAGTGCTTGCCAAGGTACAATACCTCTGCTTGCTGTTTTAATTTTTGCATTTTAGGTTGAAGTTTGCAAGTTATTGTTACCTGGATGCATTTGACAACATGTCAATATTCATTTTCGCCTTTTTCTTGGTAAAGTTATTTTATCTGTTTCTCTAACTCAAGAGCATAGATAGATTCTAGCATATACCGGAAAGAGAGTTGCTTTTGTTTCCTTTTCGTATTTCTAGATACACGAATTCTCTTGCATTTCTAGTTTTGTTTTCTTACCTTTTGAGGAAGATGCCTTCTGCTTTCACTTGTTTGTTCTACTTGGTTCATAAATTTCGCATGCAACTCGTATTTTCTTTTTACGATTTCTTCACATGTGGGTATTCGAGTTTTATATGAAATTTGGCTATATTATAGTACTGTATTTTTTTCCACTGGGGAATTCTGATGAAGACTTGGCGACGATATAATTTTTGACTCTTCAGGTTTCTGTCACAAGGAGTGTACTACTAGTACACAACACCCAAGTGGAAAGCTTGAAAATTTCGTAACCTGCAAACGCTGCTACCTTGCAAAAGCCCGTTCACTAATCAATATCAGTCACAGACATACAACAACACCCATTGGCCTGGTTAACCGACAAATTCAAAACGCGGTCACTCCAGTCACCAAGACACAGATTAAGCCTCTTCAGCAGCACCTAACATCTTCCAAAATACGCGACAATGCTTCAGGAGCTAAACAAATCACTCCTGATTCTAATTTGGCATCGAAGAATAAACCAAAGACATTGTCTTGGGGAGTCATATGGAGGAAAAAGAACTTGGAAGACACAGGTGTTAGCTTCAGACAACAAAATTTTCTGTTGGCTGGACGATCTGATCAGCCGAATCTGGAACCAGCTTGCTGGCTCTGCAAGCTTCCATATGATCCTGGTCTAACATATATTCACTGTACAAATTGTGACAGTAAGAATATAATCTACTCTACATTCTATACTGAAGCATACATTTCCTTGGTGCCACAATCTCGTTCTTATTAATCTAATCCTTGTATCTATATGCAGAGTGGTACCACATTGAAGCGATCAGGCTCGATCAGTCAAAAATTCCTGAAGTTGTTGGGTTCAAGTGTTGCAAATGCCGGCGTATACGATCACCAGACTGCCCTTACATGGATCCCAAACTCAGGGAACAGAAGCAGATGAAAAAAGTATTTTTCAGGAGCCAGAAACATGGGCAAGTAAACATCGGAATGGATTCTGACTCTGAAAGGATGTCTGAACCAAGAGACTCGCTACCCTCTACTCCCTCGTTTGTCCTCGAAGATGCGTTTGTTCCAGAGGATGATCCTCTCTTGGTGTCGGTTTCAAAAGTCGAACAGATTGCACCTAACAATTTGGATGTCAAATGGAACGGTGATGGTTCTGTGCCAGGACCCCAGAAGCTACCAGTTCGGAGAAAAGTGAAACGTGAAGACACAGACGGGAATGATAATATTTCCTATACCGAGTTTCCAACGTATCCCGAAGCACAGACTTTTGTGAAACCAGAAATGGAGCCAACATTGCCTGTCATGGAATGGGATGCATCTGGAAACAACCAAGACATGGTTGACGGGGAGCTAATGTTTGACTACGAAGACATGGAATTCGAACCCCAAACCTATTTCTCACTCAACGAGTTGCTTACGACCGATGATAGTGGACAGTGCAATGACCCAACCCCGCAGGCAGAGACAATGGAACAGTGCAGGGCAATACACGTTGACAATGCAATTCCGTGCCAGATATGCAAGCATGTGGAGCCAGGACCAGATGTCACATGCGAGACTTGCAATATGACAATACATTCCCATTGTTCTCCATGGGAGGAGGAATCGAGTAGCACAGGAGGTAGCTGGAGATGCGGTCGTTGCCGCGAGTGGATGTAACTGACTGGTTTTCTCCTTCTAAAGTAAGGATTTCTGGATATAGCCTCATTTGCTGGTGTACTTGCTGCTTGAAGGGTGGATTATTTTTTTGTTGAATACAGAATGAAGTAAAACTAAAAGTAATGTAGAATTTACCTTTGCAAATTGGAGAAGATAAGCTTTTTTTTTTTGTTGGTTCTCTTTGTCTCTCTTCCCTTGTATTGCAAAAGGAGTATCCGAATTTCTTTGATGCTCTTTTTGCTTGGGATTGAGATGATACTGTACACTGCTAATTAGTTCTTAAATATTACTTCTTCCGTTTCACGATAATAAATGTTTTAGAAAAAAATATTGTTTTCATCTTAAAGTGATTAATTATAATAACTTGTTAAATTCAAGAAATTTTAAAATTTAAAGCTATATTGTGCTTTGTAAATAAATACTTTTTTCGTTATACATTAATTATTTTCTAATGTGTGAAAACCCTATCATTGGAGTAATACGTTTCAAAAAATCATTGTAATCTGCGACCTAAATTGTTGATATATTAAGTTTTGAATCACGGACTAAGTATAAAATTACCACATCTTATTACATTGAAGATGGTGATAAAAGATGTAGATGATTGGTTACTCCAACTCCACTCTATTTTTTTCTAGCTCAAATCCAACTCTACTCTGTAGTAGAGTAAAAAATAAGTTTGTCTGATAAAGGAATTCTTCAAAGACTTGTGTCATGAAGAGATTGGTGAGGAAGTGACTTAGGAGATTATATACGTGGCAAAACGAGAGTGGATGATGAGAAGTTATTTAGAAACAGAGACGTTAAAAGGAAGCTTGGGATCGTCTTCTTCATTTTGTCCAAGAAAATATTGAATCTTGTCAGTTTCTTCTTCTTCTTCATTAGTTCTTCTCTAATGGTGTTCTTTTCTCATTGATGGCTTAAGAGTGTTTCTACAGTGTATCGCTTAGCAAATGAGAAACAAATTGGTGTTTTAGGAACATGAATCTGTGTAGTTTCTTCTCTTTGATTTTAGAGTTACAATTTCTCTATAACATTATCCTACTTAAATAGAGTAATTCATTTATTTTTTGTTCATCACTCTATTTTTCACTTTAAAATCGAATAACATTGAGATAAAACTCAATTCTATTATAGAGTTACTCTATTTTAAAGAAAAAATATAGGATGATCAATTGAATTGGAGATGTTCTAAGATACATGTAATACAATGTCAATGGTTTTAGTACTCGTGAAGATTGGCTAATTGGCAGATATATGAGCAACAAGAAGAAGTAGTTGATACAATGCACTGACCTCACAATACAAATGTGCATAATGAATGCAAAATTTCGTAGCTAACTTGCCTCTGCTTCGGCTTCGGTTACAGGCACAAATCAATCGGAATCAAGACTAGCTTTTCTATTAAATAATCCCCACACACGCGCGCACACACACATTTACTCCCTCGCCATTCCATAATCTCCCCATTACATTCTACAGTTACGAAAAAGAGCTCTTTCGAAATTTTGCAAGTATTCTCTTCACCCTGTGAACTCAAAGTAAGCCAGCAAGCATAGCTCCTGGGTCATCAGCTGCAATCACCGGGCTAGGAGGCTGCGCTACAGGTGGTGCTGGTGCTGGTGCTGGTCCAGGTCCAGCTCCTGCAGCTGGAACTAGAGCTCGAGCTCCCACCGGTATAGCAATTAGTTGTTCTTTGATGAACTCTTTCAACCTGGCAATAAAAAGATTGTCAACATCAAGTGAAGAGGACCAAAAAATGATAAGCTGTGTGCTTGAGAGGTTGAGTTCGTGCTAAGAGGCAGAGATAACTTACTCAAATGTTAGGGTAGGATCTCCTGAGCCTACCGTCATTCGCAGTTGGGTTCTGTCCGCTGGGTCTGTTTCAATTCTTGCCTGAAAAATCATAAAACACAGAAGAACGCACCAATTTTGTTTCTTGAGACTTTGGTGTTTTTCCAAAACCGCTTAGAGAAACTTGGTTAAAATCTCACCAAACAGAGCATGGCTCCTGTACTTTCAGAGTAGAAGGTTGTGCTTGCCACTAGATTATTCGGGTTTGGATCCTTAAATAGAAAACAATAGAAGTTGAGCTAAAGTATACATGTGCGCCACAAGCATGAGGAACAATGGAAATGTATGCAAATACTTACAAGACCAGGGCATATCGTCACCCGGAAACTGTTGAACAGATTCGCCATTTCCGGAAGAGCAAGAGGTCTTACACCTCTAACCTGCAAGTCATTGCAGATTCATGTTATGATAATCAATGGGATACAAGTTACAGATATGCTGTATTTAACAAGCATATGTAGAAATCTTTGGAAGTTATCTATGCATGTTTTGAGAAAAATTGAAAAGTCATCAACAGATATCGGAAGCTCTATATAAACATTTCGATTAAACTCGAACTATCATCAGTTGAAAAAGGATTTTACGGAAACAACCTAATTCAGTATCTTCTTTGAAAAGAAAGTTAACAATCATTTGACTCCTCCTTCGCTGAACTATTCATTTGCTTTTATTTAATATATTGGTATGAGAAGTTGTGGAAAGACGTACAACTTCCTGAAGTTTCAATGGTGGCCCTGAAAGTGATCTCCATTGTGGGAAGAACTCTTCAGATGTCAATTGCAGAGGTTGAAGAAACTTATTTAATACAGCTGGAATGCGTAATTTGGCACCGACCTATAAGAGATCCAGCAAGTTAGGTAGAATGACAAGTATTAAAGAAACCAAAACAAGCTAGGGAAGGTTGCTCTACGTACCACGTTTGTACCAAACTTGTAGGAAAAATCCAAAACCGCAACATCCCTACTAGGACGGATGTTCATCACTTCAAGTGGGGATTGTACCTATAGCCATGAAAGAAATTGGAACACCATGTAAAGAATAAGGATGCGGTTGGAGTAGTAAAATTTAAAAAGTCAACAGATGAAAGTACCTGTGCTCGAGGAGGAATTGTTTCAGGTACTGGAGACAGTTCCAGTTTTAAATGAGCAGGGGGTAGTATTAGAGCTCGGACTGACGTAAGTGGAGAAGTATTCTTGTTTCCCATGAAGAGGACAAGTCTCCCATGGTGTCCTCTCCATTCAGCTTTGATACCGATCTGGGGAATACCAAAAGTCAACATAACGAGGCACACGTAAGAGATAGAAAATTTTGATCTTTCTAATCATTATTAACGGTTAGTGGTTATTATCAGCAACACTGACAAAGAAGCTAAAAAAGTGGGAGGCTTGCCTCCCTGCAATCTATGTAATAGAATAGATAAAAGTAGAGAGAACAAAACTGACATAGGAAAAATCAAACCTGGACATAAGGATCCTCGTATAAGACACCACTGTCTTTCAAACATAAAGCATGAAATCTCTCTGCGATATTTCCTATCGGCTGTTAAAGAAAATTAAAACTGAATAAGAAGACAATTAAAAGCATGCAAATAGTAACATGTAGGACAAAAATGGTTAGGTTTTGTTCCATTAATATCAACTGGAGAAATTGTAGACAATGTCGGTTACGATAAGTCCATCAAGTGTCACAGCTGTACCATTCTTATCTAGAAAAAAATCTAGAAACTTCTCTGAGAGAAAAATACAGGAATAGAACACCCCAGATAGAATTTCATTTCAGGTAAACGTCATACCTTTCCCGGAATAAATACAAAAAAGGGAAACCGAAAGATAAAATGCCGATAAATAAAAAAAACTAGGGAAAAAATGAGCTAAAAAAATAAAAGTAAAAAAGTTCATCCTTGTTAAAACCTACCAGACAAAAGAAAGCAAAGGAACAAGAAAACAATACCTCCACTGTATTTGTTTGCTCTCCAACAGGTACAATGGCGGAACCATCAACTTCATCTGGAACTCCTTCTGCCCCTACGGTACCATGTTCAGACGAGACAGCTCCAGGTGGAGCCTCTATAGCAAGAGGACCGAGCAGATCGCTCAGGAGATCAGGTGATGGATTTTGTGGATCTATATTATTTCTAGTTCCATTGGGCTGAGAGAGAGATCGGGCCACTGACTGAGGGTCCTGCTAAACATGTAAGAGTGACAGAGATTATAAGATAGTATGTGCTATATCAAGGTAACACGCACGAAAAATGTAATGTCAGTTGGGGCTGACAAAGAGAAGTACTCACCGTGCCTGCACCTACGCTTGGAACCTTCAAAGGCGGGGGTGCCCCGTTAACAGGCTGTGGGTCAGCCAAAACCAAAGCATTTGAAGACTGTTGTTGTGCTCTAAGCTTGAGGGCACTCTGGTCTGCGGAATCTTCAACATCTTCTGCCTTTTTTATCAATGAAGACTAAGGCAGAGGCACAGAAAAAGAAATGCAGCATCAAATTTTTCAGTAAAGGTCCCATAAAAGTAATATACATGGAGTCGTAAAATGATTTACATACCTGGCGCTCCGGAAATTTTGGCATCTCAGCCAATACATCCATAAAGGCAGCCCCTTTTTTACTCAATTCAAAATATTCAACTGCCCTCTGTTGTATCTCCACATCAATACAACTCTCGTACCTGCCAAAACAAAATACTTTGTTTGGTTACCAAAAAAAGAACAGAACATATAATGTTAAGCAAAACATTGGGAAGGGTGACAGGGCAAGTAAATCTCACTTCTTAAATACAGCCCAAATTTGTTTTTGCAGTTCTGGATCCGGGGATTGAGAGTGCATAAGAAGCTTTGCATATGTGGAAAGTAGAATAGGAATGGTGGGGGACCTAAGAAAAGAAAAGCATTTCAGACATACCCAAAGACAAGAAGAGCACAATGCAGCATTTTGTTGTCCTTACGTTACTGTGGGGAGCTTCTCATGTAAAATGCTAAAGAGTTCTCTTGCACTGCATCCAGGTCGTCTAGCTAGAAGGTGGCCAAACTCCCCCAAAATATAAGCACTGACCTGAAATATTGAAAGAAATATATTTAATTGTTGTTCAACACTGACAGCTTTGTAGTATTCAAACAATATCAATACAGAATGTGTAACAATGTACAGTAAGGTGGTAACTCCACTTATCAAAATTTAGGTTATAAAAAGTAACTTTATCCACGTTAATGCGTCATAAGGCTGGCAGATGAAAAAGAAATTATTAGAAGAAGCAAGGATGTACAACCTTCACCATTGTCTCATGTATACCGTTCTTGTCCAAATATTCTCTTGCTTTTAATGCGGCGTAAGGCTGTCAGATGAAAAAGAAATTTGTAAACAACTTCCGGATGTCAAATAGGATATGCAACAGTTTTGTTTTAACAAATTTAAACACCTGAAGGTCTTCATTATTTGTAACGAACTGAACTACGCGAAACCAGATGTCATCACTAACAAAATCCCCAGCCTTATCGATCAACTGAAGGATCACATCTACATACCTGAGAAACATCAAAAACTAACATTTAGTATAAGATTGACCAATTGCTTGTGTAAGTACGGATCTATAGATGAGGTGCACACTTCTTTTTCGTAAAAGTGTTCATATCTTCTTCTTTTTTGTAGAGCAAGCTATCCTTACCATGATAGATCAGGAGCAAACTTCTCGGCTAGAATGGCAGATTTAAGTGATAATTCCTCACGCATGGAAAACTCTGCTGTGCTAAGATACTGCAATGTATTTTTCGGTTAAAAGTAAGCTTAAACACTACACAGCTAAATCCTTCATTTCTGTTAAACATCACAAATTAAAAGGAGACTGCAAAATAAAAATTAATCAATATGAAGCAGGGCCAACAATACTAACCTGCAACAACTCTTCGACTATATCCTTTGCATTTGACACATCGCACATCCCATAGAGCAAATCAAGGGCACGTCTTCGAATACTGCAGGAAGCACAACCATTTGCAAAAGAACCAAGAGAACAGAATATCAAACTAAGAATTATGGATACAGCAGCCTCCATTTTCAAAAGGAAGAAGGGATTACACCTTAAGGACTTTATATAACAACATCACAGAAAGAAACAGTACTGACCCACCAGCCAAGAATATATAATCTTATGTGACAGTACAAGAATTGCTATCACAGGTAAATACACCAACAATTATTTCTCAGAAGTCACAAGAGAACAAATTAAGAAAACATGTTTCGGTGTTGCCCAGATGCAGATTTTCATTGTAGAGAAAAGGTACTTTAATACTGAGTGAATTGCTTTTAATTTACAACTACTTCAGAGAAAAAGTAATGTCATATTGACCCATAAGAACGTTGGTTTCATGATTGAGAATAACTATACAAGTTCTAAACTAGAGTATTAAATAGGTAAGTGATTCGGGTTCACAAGCCATGCAAGCTGATAGTGAGATGGTTGAACATAAACCAACCTGATGTCAGGGTCTTTCAAGGAGGTGATTATCTGAGATTGATGCTTCTTTATGATATCATGGACATCGGTGACCATCAACATTCTTGTCATGTTCTCCTGCAATGTTATCAAGAAACACATCACGAGAGGCCACTAATAGATGAGTAAATACAAGCGAATCATGATATGCACCACCAAAAGCGAAAAAGAAAATTAATGATCTATCTAGGCAGCCTAGGCTTAGAAATAGGAGGTGGGTATTCGATATCTCACCAAGCCTAGATATCTGATGTTAGGTTCGCGAACAGAAATAAACTTTCCAAGAAGAGCAACGCACTGTGACATCATTTCCTTCTCAGCATCAAGATGCATGACCTGTATTGCAACACGTCAAAAAGTTAGGACGTTGCTCACTAAGCCAGAGAATAGTTGAGCACACCCAAGTCAACTATCTATTGTAAAACTATTAGAAATAGCATCCAAAACCTTGAAAGTATAATATTATTTACTTCCAAACAAGAAAAATAGAAAGGAGCATACAAAGACTAGCTTGCAAGTAACTGGACAGCAATCAAACAAAAAAGTTCCAAGTTTCTCCCGCAAAATCAAAAATTAATTTATAAACAAAATCTGTTTTGCGAAACAGTGTTTGGCTGGGAAGTGCGGGAGGCGCAAAAGGTGATAGGGAAACAGACAGGCGCATCAGTAATTAATAGCATCAACTTGTTCCTCAGCGGACTCACAAACTTACCAGTGATAGAGCTTCAAACAGAACAGCGTGGGACGCATTGTTCTTATTCACATTTTTCACAACATCTGTCCCCATTAGTATCCGCTGAAGGACCTGAAATTTTCATGAAATGCCATGGGAAAGCATTCAAAGACATATATTAGGGATCTACTTGAGAAGAATTTTTAACCTCAAAGAGCGCTTTTCTGGTACTGGGATCTTCAATGGTCGGAAAATACTGAAGAGCCCTCATGGCCTTAACCTGTATTAGCCACAGAAACATAAATTTCTAAGAAACCTTAAGTGAGCTACAAAAATACACCAAAGCTGGAGCAAGAGTGAATAAGACAAGCAACAACAAACCTGTAGCCAAGGAGATGGGATGCCGTAGTATGTGTACTCTTGAGGCACATCCTGGTTCCTAGCAAGACGCTCCAATATTTTGACACATTTAGGCAGACAACATGAATATGCCTCGTAATTGTTTGATACTAAAGCTACTAGAAGACTTGTGGAAGATGTCAAGACACCAAGATCCCGTTCATCCAAAAGTTGCGCCATACGATCCGCCCTGGAAGCATACGACAATGAGAATTTATGAAATATGAACAGTTAAACAAACAATCAGTTACCCAGAGTGTTAATACACACCAGCCTTCAGCATTGATGGCATCAGGATTTTTCCTGAATAAGCGCAGTAGGCAGAGTGCTGCCTTTTTTCTTACGAGAGGTCTGCAACTGCTAGAAATCTACAGCAAACAAGATCAGTAACATAAGTATGTTTACTTATACAGAGAAATACTCACAAAGTGCCATATCTGGGAGTCACTTACAAGTAGCTTTTGAACATCAGGTGCCAATGATTCAGCAAAATCTCTTCCACCAATATTTCCAACCTACAGGCCAAAGTAAACATGGCAAAGTAAAAGGGTTTGAATCATTAGTGGAGATAAGACATAGTGCATCCAAAGATTTCCACTGAACAGTAATTTGACTGCAGCCCATAATCTAAAAGACTACTCTATGCACTAAGATAACACACTGTGGACAGAAAAGCACATACCAAAGTCAATGCAAGGCACTGGAAAGTCTCATTCCGACCAATTATATCATTCCGCACTGTATTTATTGCCAACCTCAAAAAATCATGGTTCTCATTGAGCAAGCAGGACGTAACAATGTAGCCAACCTGTAATTATGGAAGATAAGTTCAATACGTGCAACTTGTGTATGAGAGATATAAAAAAAATGGTAATGCCAACCCTAGGGTCACAGCACGTGGTATCATTCGTATCTCTAGGTCAAGTGTTGCAATGAGGTTGTTACTAAATACTTAGAAAATGTCACATGATCCATTACATTACCAAGTCCAGTAAAACTAAAGAAAATTCAAAGTACGTGAAATGGTATCTATATCTAGCTTGACCTTCCCTGAAATTTACTTTGTTTCAGCTTGATCACTAGACTTGAATCGCACAATCACCCTCATCTATTTCTCTTCTCCTAGCTTTAGAAAGCAGTTTATAATAGCTTGAGCAAACAAAACTTTGGCTTACCTGCTTTTCTGGGTACTTTGGAGCAGATATGAGAGAAACTGCCTCCATATGACCAAAATCGACATCGTAGCCTAGCATATGTATGTAAAGCATTTTCCATACATATTTCTTCTTTTTATATGGTGTCAAAACCTGTCAAACGAAAAACAATATGGAAAAACTAATCAAGATTGCAACCTGATCAATTCAATTCTAACATGAAACTCGGAAAAGATTAGCTTCCGTAACTGTCCACAGATGGACACTAAAGACCGGCTACAGCTCTGCTACTTACAGTATGGAATCCGAATTTCAACAAAACTTCTTACAGCAACACAGCTCGATTTACCTTCGTAATGAGCTATTCAAATCTTTCTGTAACCTTAGTTTCTTTTCTTAGACAATCACTACGTAACCGAATTTGATTCAACTATACAAAGCAAACAGTAGATTGCCTATCAAGGTGCAGAATTTGCGATCAGAACGACTCTATCCTCTACCAATACACTAACAAATTATTCAAAACTATCCGATGGGCTTAATAAGATTCACCTAGCGACTGCAATCATTGCATCAACTACATTCTTCTCTAATCCACTTATCAACCTAGTTGCTCTAACAGTGGATTGTAGCTGAGACATCTCCAATATTTATAAACAATACAGAGAAGAAGAAATGGAGATAAACAGAATTTCCACAGAGAGAGAAGAGCCTCTTCTAACCTTCTCATTTTTGAAGCATGTACGGATGTTCCCGAGCTCCTTATCAACTCGGAGTCGCTCCGCCTCCTTGTTCTGACAATTACGTATGTCGCTGATAAAAACAGAGAGCCCTCTCATTCCGGTCATCGTGGAAAAAACCGATTCCTCAGATCCACCGGATCTAACACTACGACGGAAACAGCAGACTACAGCTCAATGACAAACCAATTAGCCGGAATCGGAGATCGAAACCCTAATATAGAAACGGAGAATCGACGCCTCCGATGGAGGGAAGAAATTCAAAAAGGTGAGTGTGATGGAAGATGATCTGCACGGAGGTGAATGAGAGCTTGCGGGGGGGGGGACGGAGCGATGGGAGACGACGACTTTATTTTCTTCTTTTTCTTTTTTCTCTCCGACTCTTTTATTTACAATTATGACTATTAAATCTTGTATAATTCTGTTTGTATCTCATTTTATCACAGATTTACAAATTTTACCCGTATAGTTATTAGGACTGAATTGGAGAATTTATAAGTTAGGGACTATTTTTTGTTATTTGTTTTTCGGCGGGACTATTTTGTTAAAACTTGTCCCTTTCTTCTACATTTTATTTTTGTAATATTTATTTTACCGTTTCATTTAATTTCTGTTTTCTGTCGCGGAAAGCATTCAATAGGTGTATCGGTTTTATGTGAAATCGGATTATTACTCCGGGTCGGGTCGGATCGGATCGTTGGTGTTTTCATCGTTAATGGTGGTCCAAACTTCAAATATCAATGGGACCAGATCGAGTAAATTCGAAGCTGCCGGTCTAGCACTTTCTCACTTTGGGATTAGCTCTCTTCGAAAGCCCGTTCAAACTATTTACTCCCCCGCGACTCCACTAGGCGGTTATTGTCCGATTAGTTTTTTCCGCAGTCTGATCTTTTTCAAGCATTACTCTAATTAATTTATGAAATTAGATTTTTAAGTAAAATTGACCCGTAAAAAAAGTCAAAAAATTTAAAAGTCAAAATTAGAAACTTATTATCCATTTATAAAATTGAATTAAATTAAAAATATCAAAATAATTCAAAAAGTAGTCCCGATTGATCACGTTTAATCTTCGATTTTCTAGCTATACTCTAAGCCCAACTTCACCGCTCGACTAGTGGCTAGCGATTTCTAAACTTTGAAGATTATGCATGAAACGACCCAGTTTTAGTTACCCAAAATCAGTTTGGTTTGGTTTGCTAACTTTGAAATCTTGCGGAGTGGGATGTTACAATGTAATTATAAAGTGGTTACGTCAAAGCTGGCAAGTATTGCGGTTTTAATAAAATTAAAAGCTCTGTAAAGCCAAATTGAAGATAATTAGCATAGATTAAGACCATAAATAGAGGATGTACAACGAAAACTATTCTTAATCTATTAGAATCGAAACAACATATGAAAAAACGAAACTTGAGAAAAGTAAATCTAAAAAGATATAAAATGACATTTACTAATAATAGACTAAGTATGTCAAAGAAATTTAGTTGAAAATTTGAAGAAGAAAACTATTTTCCTAGCGTACTAATCAACAAATTTGGCAGAATCTTAAATCTGCACATGAAAAAATTTTAAGTATAAATATTTTCTACATTTTGAGAAAGAGCCTATAAAGTAATAAAAAAAAATTGTAAAATAAAAATTTGAGATCGAGCTAAGTCTTTAGATGAGTAAATAATTTGTTTAAAACAGGAAATTATGGTAGAGCAACAATTAGAAAATGAATGTAATCACATACAAGGGGCACAAGACATAAACAAATGATGAGGCTGTAGCAGTTGGAGGACAATGGTGACTATGTCACTGAAAAGATCCTCTTCATCAATCAAATAAATGATGCTGCAATTGAAAGTATCCTAAGATTGTTTTGATTCTTTTATTATTTAACTAATGTGTTGGTTTGTTCTGACCAAAAAAAAAAAAAAACTAATGTGTTGGTTATTTTTGCCATATATTTATTTTATTAATTTTTTACTAGCTGGTTGCGCAATATTTCATCTTCAAACGAATTTTCCTTTTTTACTACTAATCGTATGATTTATTGTTGGCAAAAATCTTGAAAGAGTTATTTACATTAAACTGATATTTAAATTAGAATAAAAAATATTACAGAACGATATTTGCTTAGGTCTCTTGGTCTCAACCAGAGGCTTCACTCTTTCTTTATTTGCCTTATCCCCCATTTTGGTGTGGAAGTCAGCACCGGCTATTTAGCTACGGTTTTTTATTTCTTGCCTTAACCATTTCTCTTTCCGATCCCTGAATCTCAGTGATTGAAAAATCTTGCCTCCTTTGAACCCACGATATTATTTTCTCTTTTCTTTCTTACCTAATCAATCATGAATTCGTGCAAGCTAATTGCTGAATATTGTCTTTTTAAACATACCTTCCTTTTTTCATTCATCGACCTCCTTCCCAAAATTCTAATCCGCCGTGTCCGCATCACCTCTCACCGGAAAAACTCTCCACCGACTATGGCCGATTTGCTTCATTTGGCTTTGAACTCGATCCGACTTGAAGATGATGACCCTGTAGATCTTCCTGACAGTCCCCGTTTTAAACTCCTCTGTGATAATTCCAAGAGCTTGGTTGGTCGCCTCCTCAATCCTTCAAGCCAAGCTATGGATAAGATGATCGATGTGATGCCGCATCAATGGAGGGTGTACGAACGTGTAAAAGGTGTGGCTCTTTCCAAAGATCGGTTCCAATTTGTTTTTCAGAGAGAAGAGGACATTGTTACAGTACTCAAGGATTGTCCATGGTCTTTCAACAACTGGACTCTTCTCCTTGAAAGATGGGTAGAGTCCCCTCCTCCAAACTTCCTCTCAACTGTCGATGTATGGGTTCGCATCAGTAATATCCCTCGTGCTGTTTGTACTTTGGCTACAATCAACAAGCTCGCGAAAAAGATAGGACATGTCCAGGAAATTGAATACGACCCTGATGGTTCACAAAGAACATCTTATGTTCGGGTTCAGATTCGTCTCTCCATTGACAGTCCAGCTACACCGGCCAAGCTGTTGAATCTTCCTAATGGAGAATCTGTGGTAATCAAGTATGAATACGAGAGGATTCGTAAGCGCTGCTTTCAGTTTCATAGACTGAGTCATGAAAACACGAAATGTCCGATGTTGCAAAAGAATGTATCGGATACTTTGAAGGATAATGGTGAAACGAGAGATGGAATGAGCCAGTCTGCTGCAATGAAGAAACAAAGCCTCGCAAGTCTTGTTCCACCACCCGGATTTCCTCCTCTGTTCCCTACTCTATCAAAAGAAGATCAACTTATGGCTCTTCAATATGTTTCTCATTCTGACCCTACTGAAAGAATGGCACGGATAGAGAGAGTTAATCAATCCATTCTCAAGGATATTGAGGCTTCCTCTCAACCAAAGGTTACCTTACAAGCTAGCAAATCGGTTGGCCGTGTCTTTGACTTTTCTCATAAAAGCTACTACTCTGCTCAGTCTCAGATTGATAATGATCGGAAAGCTTTCTCACAACCTGGTGCTGATATTTTCAATGGGAATGATCAAGAGATTTCTTCAGGAGCCATATTTGGCACTGTTAATAAAGTGGGAGTACCTACGGGTGTCCAGATTGGTTCTATTAAGAATCGTCTGGCCGGGTCTTCCGCTAAGTTACCTTCTACCAGAAGGAGAGCTCCCTCCTGGAAACGCAAGTTGCAGTCTAAAGCATTATCGGGTAACATTCCAGTTGAAAATCATGGAAGTGTTATGTTTACTCCTACTCCTACTCTTGTGAAAATCCAAGCTTTGTCAAGCAAACGTAAAGCCTCTCAACCTGTGTCTTCTTCTTCTTCCAAGTCTCCAAAAACTCAAGAACAAGCGGTGGCCTCCGAATTGAGGCTGCTGAAGCCCCAATGAGCCTTATGAGTTGGAACTGTCAAGGTGCAGGAGGCACAGAGACAGTTCAACGTTTGCGAGAGATTCGCAAATCTATTTTTCCTGATTTTTTTTTTTTTTGATTGAAACTAAACAGAAGTATGATTATGTTCTTGGTTTAATGAAAAGCTTTGGTTATTCGGACTTGTGTACGGTTGAACCGGTTGGCTTAAGTGGTGGCTTAGTGGTTATGTGGAAACATGGCTATAAAGTTGATGTTCTGTTCTCAAATAAAAGAGTCATTGATCTCCATGTTTCAGTCGGTTCTCAAAGCTTCTTTTTGTCATGTATCTACGGTGACCCCGTCCGAACTCGTAGAAATGAAGTTTGGGAACTCTTATCCCACATTGGCCTTAATCGAGATGAGCCATGGATATTACTGGGAGATTTCAATGAACTACTATCTAATGCTGAGAAACGAGGTGGTGCGGAAAGAGCGGATGCTACTTTTTGGAACTTTCGCAATATGGTACATAATTGTAAAATCAGAGAAATAAGAAGCTCAGGCAACAAACTTTCTTGGGGTGGTGTCAGAGAGGAGAATTGGGTTCAATGTCAGTTAGATAGAGGCTTCGGGAATGAGGAATGGTTCAGACTTTTTCCAAGTTCCAATATGCGCTATATGGAGATGTGGGGATCGGATCATCGTCCGATACTAGTTCTTTTCTCGCCTGAAGCCACTGATTCTGGAAGAGGACGTTTCTTCTTCGATAAACGTTTTCTATCTAAACAGGGGATCGAAGAGGCTGTTCGCAGAGGTTGGAACCAGAACACTAAAGGCTCTTTTGATTCTATCATGGATAGGTTGGCTAACTGTAGAAGAGAAATATCTAAATGGAAGAAGAGCTCAAACGTAAATGCTGAGCGACACATTACGTACTTACATTCTGTTCTGGAAACAGAATTTATGAAACCATATCCCAATCTCCAAATGATACGGGAGACAAAGCATGAACTCTCAAAGGCTTACCGCGACGAGGAACTATTTTGGAAACAAAAAAGTCGGGAACAATGGCTTAAGGCGGGAGACAAGAACACGCGGTATTTCCATAATTGTTTGAAAGGGAGAAAGCTTCAAAATAAAGTCATGATGTTGTATGATGCCAATGGGGTTGAACAGATCAACGAGGGCTCTAAAGGGAATGTTGCGGTGGAATATTTTCGGGGACTTTTCTCTAGCTCCAATCCTTGTGACCTGAACTCTTTATTCGATGGTTTCCAACCTAAAGTCTCATCGGACATGAATACTTTCCTGTCTGCACCGATCACCGATGAGGAGATTCAACAAGCGGCTTTTGCTATTAAAGGAGGAAGCGCTCCTGGGGTTGACGGTTTCACTGGCTTCTTCTACAAAAAGTTTTGGAGTGTAGTTGGCCCAGATATTACGAAAGAAATCAAGCAGTTTTTTCGGACTTCAATCATGCCTGGTGGATGGAATCATACCCAGCTTTTTTTGCTACCGAAAGTTCCTGATCCTACATCGATGGCTAACATGCGACCCATTAGCCTATGTTCGGTACAATATAAGATAATTTCGAAGATTCTCTGTAATCGTTTGAAATCTATCTTACCTGACATTGTCTCCGAAACACAAGGTGCTTTCGTCTCCGGAAGATTAATTACGGACAACATCTTAATTGCCCATGAGATGATTCACGCTTTGCGGACGGATGATAAGATTTCTACAGAATTCATGGCTATAAAAACGGATATGTCTAAGGCATATGATCGGGTTGAATGGCCCTTCTTAGAAACTCTTTTGGAGAGATTTGGCTTTGATCGTACTTGGGTGCGTTGGATTATGTCTTGTGTGAGCACCGTTTCCTATTCTGTTTTATTGAATGGTCAGCAACATGGATTCATAAAACTAGAAAGAGGGATTCGCCAAGGTGATCCGTTATCCCCCTTCTTATTTATCTTGGGAGCTGAAGCACTTGTTAATATCTTAAACCAAGCAGAGTTAGCTGGTAACCTACGTGGTATTCAGATTGGTCAAAACGGTCCCTCGATACATCATCTTTTATTCGCCGACGACAGTTTACTTATGTGTAAAGCATCTGTCGAAGATAGTGATGAAGTTATTCGATGTCTCAAAACTTATGAGGAAGTGTCCGGTCAAGTTATAAACTACAATAAGTCCTCTATCATTTTCGGATCTAAAGTCAAGGATAATATCAAAATGAGAGTCAAAGAAAGGCTGCGAATTGTGGTGGAAGGTGGCGAAGGCACTTACCTTGGCTTACCCGAGTGTTTTAGCGGTTCGAAGCGAAAACTTCTTAATTTTATCCAAGAAAAATTACAAGGAAGACTTCATGGTTGGTACGCGAAATCCTTATCGCAAGGTGGAAAAGAAATTTTGCTTAAATCTATTGGTCTTGCGCTTCCGGTTTACGCGATGTCGTGTTTTAAACTCTCCAAAGATCTTTGCAAAAAACTTACGAGTGCAATGCGTGATTTCTGGTGGAGTAATAAGGATCGAAGGAAACGAATTCCATGGGTTGCATGGCGAAAGCTATGTCGTCAAAAAAGTGAAGGTGGTTTAGGGTTCCATGACATTAGTGGTTTTAACCAATCTCTACTTGGTAAACAAGCTTGGAGAATTTTGTCACAACCCCAATGTCTCTTGGCGCAAGTTTACAAAAGTAAATATTTCCACTCTTCATCTTTCTTTGACTGTGGAACAGGTCCTCGACCTTCGTACGCTTGGTGGAGCATTTTATTTGGGAGAGAACTCATCGAAAAGGGTATGTTGCGATCCATTGGTAACGGCAAAGACACTTACGTTTGGTTTGATAATTGGATTTTTGATGGTGAACCAAGACCTCCCTCCTGTCTTGTGAATGCCTTGGATCCTGGCCTCAAAGTAGCTCAACTCATCAATCATAATAGTTTTCAGTGGAATGAACCCTTGGTTAGATCCCTCTTCACCAATGCTGATGCGGAAAAAATCCTCAAAATGCGCATCTCTGTTACCTTACTTGACTCATATGTATGGCCTTACAGTAAGACGGGATCGTACTCTTCACAAAGTGGTTACCGATTTTGGGAATCAAAATTTGAACTTGACGCAGAAGCAGTACCGACCTTATCTCCTCTTGAGAAGCAGGTATGGACAAATCTTTGGAAGATCCCAACATCTCCGAAACTTCGTCACTTCCTGTGGAAAGTATTGGCTGGAGCCTTAGCGGTTTCAGAGAGGCTACGAACACGAGGCATAAATGTAGATATCACATGCAAGGGATGTGGACGTGATCCTGAAACCATTAATCATACTCTTTTTCTTTGTGATACTGCTGCTCAGGTTTGGCGATTGGTTCCCTCCTTGATTCCAGAGAATGGTTTTTCTAAAACCTCTGTTCTTCTAAACCTTTATCATTTATGGAAAGTTAGCAAGAAGGTTGAGTTTGGACCATCGGCTAGAGCAGCTCATGCTTCCGGTTTTCCGTGGATATTATGGTACTTGTGGAAGGCACGAAACCGTTTAGTTTTTGAAAACACGACGTCTACGCCTAATCTCATTTTAGAAAAGGCACAAGAAGAAACTGAGTTATGGTTTGCCGCCAATACTTCTAGTGATAGGCTGGAAACTGAAGATCTGCATTTCTCTACTCCTAAGACGTGTTGGAAGTCTCCTCCTTTGGGATTCCTTAAATGTAACATCAGTTCATCGTAGCTTAATAAGAAGAAAAACTGTGGTGTGTCCTGGTTGGTACGTAATGTGTACGGCACCTGTTCTCTTCACGGAAGAAGATCATTTTCTTCTATCTCTTCAGCCTTTGAAGCTGAGCTACAAAGCATCCTATGGGCTGCCGAATGTTTGTCTACCATCATTCCAAAGAAAATCATCCTTGAACTCACCTCATCTCAATTTGTGGATGCAATCCTTCATCCTCACAAGTTTCCCCTGTTTCGTCATGTCCTTAGTGATATTCACAGGTATCTATCTCTTTTCGAGTTTTGGAAGTTTTCATTAATCAATAAGGAGAGCAACACTATTGCTGTGGACATAGCCCGAAGCGTCACCAACACGAACCATTTTCAATCATATATTGCCTCTACAGAGCCTTCTTGGTTAAGTAGTCGTATTCGTGACGAAGCTATCACTGCTGGTCTATAGCTCGATTCTCTAACTCTTCTTAAAGCAATCAACCTCATTGTGAGGCTGTATATGTTGAGGTGTCATGCTCTTCTCAATGAAGCTGCCTTATGACATTGTCAAGGCCGATGGCCATCGTCTGTGGTGACTATTGTCATCCTCTCTCGTTCTCTTTTCTGTTTTTTCTTTTTTATTTTTCCCTATGCTCTTGTACTAGTTCAGGATTTTGGAGTTTCATGAATAAAAATGCCTACATAAGTGTTAAAAAAAAAGAGTTATTTACATAAACCTACTCTTAGTTTTACCCAACAAACATGGGATTTATCATCATTATCTGCTATTTTTTGATAGAAAACAAATCATTTTTATTCAAGATTACCCTGGTGAGGATTCTAAGATGTTAACTCATTTCAAGGATCTCTTTGACAAAATGTTCATCATCGATCCTAAAGGGAGTCTGACTGTGTCCCAAACATTAGCTCACCCATCTCGAACTTCATTTGTGCTTTATTATCATATTTTAAAAAAAAAACATGTGTATATAAACTTATTATGTGTTGATCATACGGACATGGTTTGATTTCATCATGTCGATGTATATAGGAATTATTTAGGGAAAACATATGTGTTATCTACTTTGTGAGCTTTACTAATTTTGTCGATTCCTATTTTTATTTAATTCAGAGAGATGTTCGACATTTTTCGATCGAGATTGACCATTTCAATCTAACAAAGAATACAAGAGAACAAAACAACAATTAAGAAAACAATAAACGAAACAAAAATGAAATATTTTTACAAACCTACATTAACCCTACTAAATTAAAACACAACAAGAAAAATATCAAATATATACATAGTTAACCACAAAGCATACGGTATGATAAAAGTTAGGAACATCAACGTAGAGTGTATAAAAAGAGGCAATTGCCTCAAGCTTCAACTTTTTTAAATGAGTTTTTCAAAAATTTAATGTTAGAATCAAATTTTAAAATTTATGTTTTTATCTAAACTCATTTTCTACTGATTGAATCATTGTGATGAATATTATTAAATTTTTTATTCGAATCTCTATAACTATGTTTTACAACTCCAATCATTATGGTTAGATTTATGATTCCATCATTTTTATTTATGCCATTTTTAATTATTTTTGAATAATTTTTATATTTTTCACATGCATTTTTCCTTCTACAATATAAATGAAAATAATAAAACAATATTATATAATTGAATTATTATCAATTTTATATTTAATCTATAATGTTGTTTTGTTTTAGTTATTTATATCATCTAAAAATAATTTATATTAGAGAATTTTATCTTTTATGAACTCGTCTCAAGTCCATAAAACCATTGGCAAAACACTGCATCAAAGACAATATATTTAGAATCGACAGCAGAGCCAATGAAACTAACATAGATTTGATGCTTTGGTATTTTTGTGTAGAAAAATTTTAGTATGAAAGAGACTTCCATTCAATTTCGAAAGAGTCAACATGTTAACCACTAACAACTATTGTAACATCTGGTTCTCTCTTTCACCAGGTCCCCGAGCGTGTTAACCACACAATCAACAACCAACAACCAACAACCAACAAACTCAGAGAAAATATCTATGACTTTAACCGGAAATTTAATCTTCAAAACCGATAAACAAGTCTGAACTGAAAATTCCATCAATAATTCTAAAATTGAAACAAGTTAACCAAAGTAAATAAACCAAGTATGAAATTATTCGAAAACTTATAAACATAGAAAACCCGACCCCCTTGAAATTGAACACCATTCCGCCTTCATCTTCCTGACTACTAGTCATATTCACCTGAAAATGAAAAAAAGAGAGGGACAAAAGAGAGGGGGTGAGTGACAGAGGAATCACTCAGCGAGAGGATGAGTTGCTAAACACGCAACACCGCAGAAAAACTTAGAAAACTGTCTAAGATAACATACATTAACACCAAACATGACACCTATTACACCAACATCAAACATGATATCCAAAAATACCCTACGCAAAGCCCCCGACTCCGCTACGTAATCCAATGTACACCACTACAGGGACCGAGACTTCCTTTCAATTTCCACTTAACCCGGTATGTATGGTCCCCGGGGATACCTTTCTTCTCCAGGGGCGACAATATCACCCTCTAACCACCGGACAATCTCAAACAAACATCTTATAGGACTACGACAATCCTACACCTAATCATGTTCAATCATCAAACATGACTGACACGACTCACAATCAAGACAACAAGCAAGACGCGTTAAACCTATCCTACCAGAGAAAGAGTCCTAAACCATTTCTAACGGGGTATAGCTACGAGTAGGTCTAGGCATTTCGGGTTTCGGTTCGAATTCGGGTCGGGTCCGTTCGGGTTTGGGTTTTTAAATA
The DNA here is from genome assembly GCA_900406275.1 of Anastatica hierochuntica. Taxonomy (NCBI): domain Eukaryota; kingdom Viridiplantae; phylum Streptophyta; class Magnoliopsida; order Brassicales; family Brassicaceae; genus Anastatica; species Anastatica hierochuntica. Next base: position 1,225 of record OVAN01002137.1, on the reverse strand, counting down.
TTGAAATTCTGAACCCGTTCGACTATTTTTTCTTGTTTGGGTCGGGGTTAGTAACATAGAAAATCCGGATATACCCAAAAGTATTTCGGGTGCGGGTATTTTCAATTTTTAAGGATTTTTCTAGATTTTTTCGGGTTTTTCGGGGAATTTGGATTTTTTACGGGTTTTTCGGAGTTCGGTTTCGGATTTGGGTCCGGGGTTGTCAGACTTTTTGGATATCTCGGGTTTTGCGTTCGTGTTTGAGTCCGGTTTTTTGGATTTTTTGATATTTCGGGACTCGAGTAAGGGGTTTAGAATTTATGTCTTAGGGGTTTTGGATTTTTCGAGAACCCGTAATATTTAGGGTTCGGTTCGGGTAATACTTGGTACCCAAAATACCGCCAAACGAGACCCATTCGGATATTTTCCAAAATTCGGTTCCGATTCGGTTCGGGTTTCGGGTCGGTATTTCAGGTTCAAATATTTTGCCCTACCCTAGCTACGAGTTTAGCTCTTCACCTTAGCCTGAAGATACAGTTGACACTTGACGCGGAAGATCTACTAGACCACGAATTGAACTTCTGCACCTTAACAAAAAAGGAATCTAGATTAGTACTTAAACCGGAACATGCTGATGAGAGATTTCTTAGTTCTCTACCGAGATTAAACTCGGACTTAACCGCAAGGGCACGATGGTCTCTTGAAGTATAGTGACAAGATCGATCTACAAGGAGCAAACTCTAACGCATTAAACTATATAAAATATATTATTAAGCTAAACCTAATCAAAGTAATGGTTTTGAAAGTTCAATAAGCAAAACAAGAAAAGAAACCAAAAACAAGAACCAAACAAGCGAGTAAAAAAGAAAAAAAAATTTGAGATTTAGATAAGAAGAAATGTAATTCATGAGCTAAGCAATCGATTAGGTGATCTAAAAGCAACTAAGATGCAAGGGTTAGGCAATAAACACATCATTCAAATACAAGGCAAGAGTCAACTAGTCCATTCCCATGATCCTAGTCCATTCATTTATCACTAAACATACAAATCTCCCGATGATGATTAAGCAACTAATGATCATTAATAACAAGTCATAGAGTGTACAATTCACCTTAATCATCTATAACTATAGGCTAAGAATGAAAAACATGTTTAGAGTTCTTATAGGCATTTCGTCGAATACCTTCCGGGCATAAAATCCTAAAGGTCTAAATTTGGGTTTGTCAAGCCTAATCTAGCATTAAG
>OVAN01002136.1:0-35319 GCA_900406275.1 Anastatica hierochuntica | reverse complement strand
AATATTTACATTTTAACAATTGCAGGCGGATGTGATTGTTGTTACACTGTAGGTAAAAAAAAACCCTAAACGATTATAAAATACAACCACAAGAACTATTAGTACTCAACAATGACTACTTCACTTTGCAGTTCAACAAACAATACCCATAAACGTATATCGAGATCCCCATTTTCTATGTATGGGACCAGAATGCGAAGATGTGGCATAAACGTAAGCGTGAGTATTCTATTGGAAGAATAGTTAACATCCACCCAACTGCTGGGGAACTATACTATCTACGTATATTATTCAACGTCGTTATAGGCCCAACATCATACGATGATATCCTCACGCTGAACGGAGTGAAAAAGATACATTTAAAGATGCATGCATAGCGCGAGGATTGTTGGATAATGACAAAGAATGGTTCCATGCAATGGATGAAGTAAACCATTGGGCAGCCCTTACCGAGATCAATGACTACATGCTCAATCAGTTTGACGGGGTAGTAAAAGAATATCTAAGCGCGAACAGTTACGAGAAAGCAGATAGCGTAGGTCCAGATTATGGTGCAATGTACCCTAACGAATATTTGAACTCCCTAGAGTTCCCCGGCCTACCGAAACATAAGCTCATGCTCAAAATAGGTGTGCCAATTATGCTCCTAAGGAACATCAACCAAAGAGAAGGACTATGTAATGGGACAAGGCTAATTATTACACAACTAGGCGAAAGGGTTATTGAGGGCCAAATAATCAGCGGATCAAATGCCGGGCAGAAGGTACTAATACCCATGATTACTCTTTCACCAACAAAAACAAATCACCCATTTACACTACGTAGACGGCAATACCCAATCAGAGTTTGCTTTGCGATGACTATAAACAAAAGCCAAGGCCAAAGTTTAAAGAAAGTACTCATATACTTGCCCATGCCAGTCCAGTCGTGGACAACTTTATGTTGCTCTTTCAAGAGTCACAACGCCTACAAATCTTACAAGGAGACGAACAACCAGAAGAGAGCGTCAAGAATATTGTGTACAAGGATATTTTTAACAGACTGCACCAAAGATCAGGTAAACACAACTAAATCCCCAAAATCAAACTCTAAAACAAAGACTAAAAAACTTTCCCACAATGCATGTAGAAAATAAAAATCCAAGGAATGGGCACCAAACATCGCCAGGTAAACACAACCAAATACAATTACTATGTATATCAACAGTTAAAGTTTCTTTTCGACCGCATGCAGCTTCCAAAATGACATAAGGCTACTTCAAAACAAAGATGGGGGGAGAAAAGATCTTTCACTTGCAGCACGTTTCTTTTGTCTAAGGATCGTTCCTTTCTTTCATCCAAGTTGGGAGTTTGTTTAACTTTGAAATTGGTCAACATCCTTATAACATTTCTTTAATTTTTTTCTTTTTCAATCAAATCTAAACCCCTTCTAAGATTACAATTAAATATTATTAATTATGAACGGTCATTTTCTCTTTTCTTGACGGCATATCCTATTATAATATATGTCTTTAAAAAAAGGAAAAATATATACATTAGTGTTAAAAATATTTAAAAAACCAAACAACAATAAATTAATAAAATAAATAAATCCCTTAACAAATAGCTTACTATGTAAAATCAAAGTTCAAACAAAACAACTCATATTATGCAAGTCAATGTGTCAAAATGTCTTCACAATTATATACAAATATTCAATTCACAAGATAAAAAGTAACTTACGTAATTTTAGAAATAAATAATTGCCAACACTCATCACACATCACAAGCGGAATCCTAACATCCTTTTCTCAAAGTCAAAAAAATATACAAAACTATATCGTATATTCTCCACTATTTGCAAAACTTTCAAAGTTTAGTTTAAAATCACTAAAGAAATCAAACCTCACAACTCTAAACTAAAGAAAGTTTTAAATAGATCTCTTACCACAACTATCAAATACACCTAATTACAACACACTAAACCTCACAACACAAACCCGCGCGTAGCGCGGGGATAGTCCTAGTCTAACTAATTAAAAGAGATTAATGGAGGCTTCTTAGCATGTCCACATAAGTCATCAACCAAAACACCCCATTCCGCCACATCAGATCCGCACGTCATGTTGTTTCCAAAACACACTACGCTCTTAGCTCAAGAAAAAAAAACAACCATTTTTCTTACTCTTTTGGGCCGCGAGGCCCATTCGCTGACGCAACCCAACTACTTCGTCATTGTTCGTCTCCCTCCCTGCTCTGAACAACGACGATCCATTTCCTCCTCAGATGAAACCTTATCCGTTTCGCATTCAACGCACCACTGGCTTCAATACACCACCCTCCCTACTCCTCTCTTAATTGTTGCTTTTATGTCGGCATTTACTGAATCACATGTATATGCCTTTCATTGCATCTTATAAAACCGCTCTCTCTTTTCTGAGATCCAATCCCCCAACTTTATTCACTGCAACCATGGAATCATATTTCTATGAATCTCTAAATCGTTTCATATGTGTCATTTCCCACATGCTTTGTAGCTATCAAATTATTGGAGGTAATCAACTCCTTCTAAGATTCTATTTAGCCTATATATTACCGTAAAAACAAACCAATCTATTCAACAGAAGATGTTATTCTCTAAAGAATTTCCAAAACCAAAAAACTTTCACGGTCTCGCTAGATCAATTAGTGATAAATTAAGGTTAGGCTCCTGATGAAACTCATGTGTCTTATCTCTCTATTTTGTATTGAACTATTTTCCTACAAGTTCCTTTATTTGCCGACACCATTTGTTTGTTATTTGTTGAAATTTTTGTGTGCTTCAGGCTTCGACCAATATCCCAAAATTTCCGGTATATGGTAGAATCTCAAACTTGGAGTATGTCTGCTTATGTGCAGCTCATGAACTACTATTTAGAGTTGACGAGATGCGGCATAAGAGACAAAGAGAAGGTAAAGATTATGTCGAATGAGTAGATGAAAGCCAAGGTTTTCAAAAGCCTTTCTAAGAATTCAGACATATTCTCAAGCATATCCAAAGGTTGATTTAGTCACTGCAATTCTGATACAATACAATCTTAGTAACAATTATTTTCATTTCTAATCGACTTCTGCTTATTTTTTCTAACTATATCATTGATTTCTATGTTTCATGGATCTTGATTTGTAATTATGTAGGACGCTACCGATATTTGGGTTAAGCAAACACAGTAGTTGAAAGCTTAGGTGAGACTATTGTAGAAGCAACATAAAGAAGAAAGGAAATGAATATGATCACCCCATGGACATTGAATCCTCAAAAATGCTTAGAGAGCTATCTGATCAAGTCTGCCTTTATCGATCCTTATGAAACTGGTAAGTCTCGGCTCTTCGATTACATCAAGGATCCATTCAAGTATTAGATCAACCCAAAAACTATAAGAGATCCTCACTTTGATATGCAGATTAGTGATACTGGATTACGATTTGGGCTTCTCACTAAATAGATTACTTATTCTTGCATTGTTCTGGAACATTATCCATGCTATTATTACCATCTTGATGCGTTACACTTACATATGGATTAAGATTTAAGTAATTTCGTTTTACTGTAACTATATCTCTAAATACACAAATTTTATTGATGTTTAGGGGGTAAACCTAACTTTGATACTATAATACTTTTTCGCAGGCCTGTAAAGGACGTAAATAAATACTCTCCACAATAGTTGAATATAAGGGTCATTACTTTTTACCTTTTTAGAACCAAATCGTGCTCTGGAAGTACCCACCCATGACAAAGGTATATAATCTTTCTTCACAGTAGAAGTTTCTTCTACGTACTATATAAGCTGATGCACCAACCAATGATTGTTTTTTGTGTAGGTCCCAACCCTTACTGGGCATAGTATGAGAGTACTTTACTTGGCAACGTCAACTGATGGCCAGACTATAGTTACCCGAGCAGGAGACGAGACCCTACACTTTCGGAACGCGTTATCTTCAGTGAAAATGCAGGTTTGTATTCTTTCTTCGAATTTCAAAATTTTTTCAGACCATAATCACATTTTCTGGATGTTCTGTCTTGGTTGATTGATGGCTACTTCTTCTGTTTACAGAAACCGGTAAAGGACACATGTCGCTGGTCATTGTTATAGATCATTAGTTCTGTGTTCATTCTATTGTTGTTGATTCGTTCTCGATTGATGAATCGATCAAATCCATATCTTTAAGAAGATGGAGATGGATCAGATCCTCTTCACCAAGAGAATGGAAACTTGATCATGGTGAGCTTTTTAAGTGAAATTAAGTGGAATTTTGTGACTTTGAGGCTTTACTTAGTATTCTACAAAATATTTCTGTTTTTGTTAGGTATATTTCAAAGTAACTTGCAGAACGTCATACTTCATTCTTGCATATGGTTCCATATTCATGTCAGCTATTAAACCAAGGTGACTATTCCAGGTGGTCTTGGTTTTTCTTATTGAGTTAAAATCTGTTGCTAACGTTCAGATTGACATGTCGGAGAAGAAATGTATATATCATGAGAAACAGAGGTGTGGTTTAGTGTTTATGTTTTGTTAGGCCTCTTTTTTTAATGTGAGTTACGTTTTCTTACTCTTCTCAAAAGGGTTTCCGATTCCAAGAAGTAACTAACCATCTTTCTTACATTGAATAACTCTTTCCATTGTAACTTTTTCCTTTGTAAATGTACTTCCTCATGCATAGGTAGAACGCACGAGATTAACATATTATTAACTAATTCATTTTGCCACTCTTAATAAATTCATTTCTATTTGCAATAGTTACTCTTTAGGATATCATCCACCAAAACCACCAATTCCATATCACCATTCTAATCATGTTATTTTAAATTTTGGTATAAGTTTGTAAGAGTTTTAAAATAGGATAGTTCGTTCCATTAATCATGTTTTGCACAAAACTAAAATATTTCGGGGGTGAAACATTTGACCCCACCGAAAAATTATGATCGTAATAAAATTAATGCTAAACCATCATGTTAATGATCGTAATGTTGGTGACGATTACGTTATAATAATATTTCTGTTTAGACATTAGTAAGTAGGGAAAATTAAAATTAAATTAACATGTTTATAAATATTATAAATATTCACATGTTTATAAATATTATACTAATTAAAAGGAGTTATTTATACAATTTACATGTTTATAAATATTATTATTATACAATTTACAGGTAAGTTGTCTCTCACTCTTCGTAAGTCAAATTCATATGCTTATGTTTAGTCGGTGACTAGATTTTAGAGGTCATACGCATATATGTATGTACAAAGTTAGTGAATGTGTAACTATACGATTATCTTGGTTCTATGATACCTAAATGTCACTTTCTGGCCTATACTCAACACTTGCAACAATGAACTTTGTTTCAATAAATCAGGGCTAACATGATTTTGTTAAAAACCAAGGTTCAATCAGCCATATAAGTTATATCACAGAGTCTATAAACACATGGATTATATCATCCTGAAAACAATGGTGCAACACAAAAATAATATGAATGAAAACATCCTTATACATATTACCTCTATTGGAAATCTATACCACTTAATTTGTTTTACCTGTGTGATGATAATGATCATGCAATTATTTATTCTCTAGATTATCTAATAGAAATTTTTACACTCTTTTGCTTCAAGTTAGGTGGCTTTTATCTGAAGGCTCTGTAAACTCGGAGTACGCAGACATGGGAAATGTGCGTAAAGAGGTGATTTACTTTGTGAAATGATTGCTTTCAGATAACAATTAATTGTATTTTTGTGTGCTAAAATCTTTGTATGAAAGCAATGACATTAGCAAGGAATCATCAATTTTATCTTTGTTATTTTGGAGATGTGCTAAAAATGTGGCATGATGGCCAACATGTTTCTCTCATGATTTTTGATATTCGATCACTGAATTTTTGTTTTTAAAAATCTTAATGATAGAGTGTATTGTTTGAAATTTTTAGAATATTTAATTGATCTTCCTCCGCATAATACAACCATTTTTTTCGCCGCCGTTGTTTGTCTCCGCCGTGTAGTGCTCTTAATCTGTGCCTTAGTTGACTCCGTTGCGGACATGTAATTCTACTGAGCCATCGAAGGTGTAGAAGAGGGTATTCTTGACCTTAGTTTTAATAAAAAGTTGACCTGTAAAGTTAGATATTAAATTGATGTATATAATATTGACTAAAGTATATGAAAAAAATTTAAACAATTAATTAAAGTATAATATTTTGTAATGATATTATTTTAAAAATAATGATGATATGAAAGTTAGAGAATAAATTGATTTAAAAGAATAGCGATTAAAATACTTGACTTAAATTTAAGGTTGAATTAGTAGATATTACAAACAAAAATCAATATTTAAGTATGTGGGATTGAAAAAAAATAATATAATAAAGGGAGTTTTATAAAAAGAAACCTTCTCCTCTATGAGATATGAGATTTAACTAATGGAAGATCATAGTTATCTATTAGTATTTTTCAAATTTTAATTATGATATAAAGTATATTATACATTAATATTATTTTTAAATAATTATAACGCAATAAGTATTAGTTTTTGGAACATAAATTTATACGGAAATATTTTAAATAAAATACTTGATATATTAACAAACAAATAACAACTCCTGCTAATTTACTTCAAATTTATATTATTTATAAAATAATAAACTTAAAATATTAATGAAATTAAAGAAAGAAAAATGTAGTTTAATGGTTACGAAAAATTCAAAACTAAAAAAATTAAAGTTAAATTATTATTTTAAATATAGTGCTTAAAAATCAGTCATGAGATATAAAGTAGAATAATATTTCTTAACACTTACAAAAAAAAGATGGTGGACTTATAAAAATACACTTTTATATTGTCTGTTTTTCAAAAATACACCTGCTTGAAATTTTTTTATTTTTACACCTTCCTTTTTAACGAAAAAGACCATTATATCCCTAGATTTAAAGAAACCTAATTTCTGATTTTCTCATATCGTCGACTATTATCGACGACAATTTTGGGGAGTTTACGACGATAGTTTTTCCGGCGATATTCGCGACGATCAACTGCGAATTTGGGGGCGATTTTCGTTAGTCGATCTTCGCAGCAGTTCTCAAGCAAGATAATTAACCTTGATGACGATGATTGAGCTTTATTCCGTTTGCGGCGATTGGAAATCAGTTCTCAGTTCTCGGTTTGATGAATCCCTTCCAAATCAGTCCTTTTATTTCGAAATTTATGGTTTCTAGGATACAGAACGAAAAGAATTTGGGTTACGTGTTTGCCTTCTCACATAGATATTGTTTTGCTCTTATGGATTTGTATTCTTAAAGACTACTGTTTGGTTCTCAGGTGTCTGCACTGAACGAGTCTGTTTCTGGAAGTGTAAAATCAGTTTTCAAAGCATGGGAAAAACGATAACTATCTTCTGGGGTACTTTCGACTTTCAAGTTTCACTATAATAACTTTATGTTTTGCATCTCAGATTGAAGAATAACTTTTTGTGTGGTTTTGTAGAGGATGATACATATGATTAAAGATATGATATGTTTATGTATAGCTGAGTACATTATAATGTTCTTAATGAAATGGTATATTGTTTTGTTTACATGAGCATTTGGAGAGCAATGAGGGAGACTCTGAATTGCTCGTCTTTGTACCGTATGTCGTAGTTAGCTATTGTTCTTTGTCTCCCTCAAGCTGCAATTTTCAAACAAGGATCGTGATTCTAGAATCAACAAAGGTTACAGAGGCAAGAGAAGATAAAAGAGAAAACGAAAATATATGAGAATCGACTCAAGTTACCACAGGAGGCCTTGAAAGGAGATGACCCGCTGGACCCGTAATGCCAAGTTCAATCATTCTTTTCTGTCCTTTGAACACTGCACCACCATTTTCAGCATGAACCATCGCCAAGGCACCAAGCGATTTGCATCTGTTAAGGTCTTCCAAGAGAAGGTCACTTTGGTTTATGAGAGCTATAAGATTGCACTCGTATTTCGGGAAGTTGCTTTCTTCTCTTTTATAAACATCTTTACAAATGTTTGTAAACTATTCAAGTTATCTTATAGCTCTCATAAACTTTATAACTATTTATGTTATTTTATGAAAATTATGAATCTTTTATAAAACCTTTTAAACTCTTTTAGTTAAGTTATTTTATTAACTTCTTTATAATCTATATAAAGTGTGCAATGGCGGGGAAATCCAAAACATCAAACAAAACCAGATTCACATTGGACCTAAAACCAATGTTTACAAAATTCATACATCACACTCTTTCTCTCAAGACCAAAACTTTTTCTTACATTAAAGAATTTAAGGATATATGATGTGTATTGGCTAAATATTTACAAGTTTTTAAAAAACTTTATAAATATTTATAAGCATTTATAAATGTGTCTTTGGGTCACATATATAATGTTTATAAGTGTTTCTAAATATTTATAAGTGTATATTAGCCTTAACATTTATTTTTAAATAAACCTTTGTTTATAAATGTTTAAAAGCTTTTACTTATGTACACTTTTGTTCCAAAATCATGCATGACCTCATTTAACATCTCATTTATAAAAGGCTTATAAACTCTTATAAATGTTCACATTGGTCACATATTTATAAGTATCTTTCTTTTGCTTTAAAGCCTTTATAATTATTTATAAATCTTAATAAATGTTTGTAAGTGTTTATAAATCTTCACAAGTGTTTATAAGTGTTAACAGATATTTGTAAGTGCGTATAAGTGTTTATAAGCTTTTATAGATAAACATTTATAAATGTTTGTTTATGTTCTTTTTTTTTACATATGTTTATTTATGTTCATAAGTGTTTATAAACACTTATACATGCTAATAGGTGTTTTAAAACCTTTATAATTGTTTATAACATTTTATAAAATGTATATCTTGGTTACATATAAGTATGAGTCAGATATTAGAATACACAATATATATGTGACGAAATTAAAAATTGATAAAGGTCTATAAGCACTTAAAATTGTAAAATTTCGTATTGGAGATTATGAGACCCTTAGTCAAAAATGAATGGTCAAAGTAAACATTTATAACGATTTATAAATTTCTATTTATAAATTTTGTAATGGTTTGTAAGCTCCTCTAAATGTTTTTATAAGCTTTTCTATATTTATAAAACACAATTTTAATAAGAAGGTTTTGTTATTGAAATATACTATTTATACAACACAATTTTAATAAGAAGAGTTTATGTAATCTATGTATGTTACACCTCCTTCAGTATGGCTTATAAACTCATATTAATAATATTTTGATTTAGAAGTGTTTAAAAATCTTTATAAGTCTTTATAAGCCTTGTAAGTGTTTATAAGTCTGTAAATATTTAATTTAGTCATAACATTATAGATATTGTTATAATTTCTTTGTATAAATTTGTTTATATAACCTTGTTAAAAAATTTCAAAAATTATAAATTAGATTTTACGTAACGTTGCAAAATTTAAAACAATACACATCATATACAAGTATAAAACATTTATAACTAAATATTTATAAACACTTATAATTCAAAAAGTGAATGGTCATAAGTGGTTTATAAATTCTTATATATTATAGGAGGTGGGACATGAATTCAGAAAATAAGCATAGTATATGTGACCGAAGTAAATATTTATTAAATATTATAAACATTTATAAAGGCTTATAAACATCTATAAAAATTTATAAATGCTTATAAAAACATGTTAGCAACTTATAAATATTTATAAAGGTTTATAAATATTATATGTTACAAGAAGTCGAATATAAAAATGAAAATTTATAATGGCTTTTATAAAAGACTTTGTTAAGTGTTTATAAACTCTTACACTTGTTTATAAGTGTTTAAAAGCTCTCGTAAGAGTTTATAGTATTTATAAGCCTTTATAAATGTATACTTTGGTTGCATATATCATATTTATAAGTTTTTATAAATACTAGACAATTACCCGCGCATACTTGCGTGTTTTTGTATATATTTTATGTTTGGTATCATTTCAGTATGAATTGCATATTTATTCCATATATTTTGTAAGTTCATATGCCTTTTTGATATTTAAAAATTAAAGTTTTCGTTACAATTAGAATACTAAAATAAATTTTTATATTTACTACCTCATGATACAAAAAGTTACAACAAACTTAGTATTATAGGCATGTTTCAAGTTGTTATAAACAAATCTAAGTTGCAGTTAACAAATCTCCTACGTTTGATATTTTTCAAGACTTACACGGACAAAATTAAACTACATAGAGTTATAGCAATAACATAAAATATTATACTATCCCTATGAATCTGGTTGACAAATAAGTATTTCGTTATTACCGGTGAGCGTCACCTGCATTTTCTGCGAAAATATTAAAGTCACATGACAAGACAACATAAAAATCACATCCCATATGTGAAATACAAGTAAATTAAGGGCTTTCCATATGTTCATCTAATCCAAACATCATCACCAGTTTCAGTATTGTAAAAGAGTCTAGCTTTCCTCTTGTTTAATTCCAAGTTCCAAATCCAAATCGTTGTAAAAGGGGAGAGAAAGAGAGGGGGAGTGAGGTAGAGGGAGAGGGAGAGGGAGAGGGAGAGTAGGAGAAAGGGAGAGAGGGATAAAGAGAGAGAGAGAGATTGAGATTACTCGGTAAAAAGATCAAAATCAGTCATAAACAGAAGATAATACCCAAATCCATAATCGGAAAAGCTTCTTCACTTGCTTCTCTGCCATTTCTCTGTCGTCTTTCTTCATCTCTCTCCCTCGATTTCTTAATTGTTCAGCAAGCGAAAAGAAACTCATCTTCTATGCATTTATCTTCTACTCATTTAATAAATAATTTAATAACACGAAATAAATCATGTAAATAGGAAGATGAAGAGGTTTAACATTGGTTTAAAAGAATGGACGTTGAAGAGATTGTAAAACAAATAATTTAACATTAACTCTTTTTGGTGGACACGTGTCAAAATTTTAGGTGATGATGTGGTACTCTCTTGGAGAGAGTTGCCCACTTATTATAAATTAGATTCATAGATAAACCACTTATATCTCTTTTACAAGACCTTATAAATCAATTATAGACCACTTCTATCTCTTTTATAAAGCCTTACAAATCATAAAAACTATTTATATTGCATTTATAAGGGTTTATAAAAGTTTGGGGAAGGAGTAAAGGCTTCTCTAGCGTTGAAGAGCACCCTTCCAACATCGTCTCTTGCCAACCACAAAGCACCACTATGCAATAACGAGTTCCACCGATGTGAATTGATGTGTTTGTAAACCAAATGTTTTCTTAAGTCATATGTGTGTTTACAAACACTTATAAATGTTTGTAATCTTTTAGAAGGGTTTATAAGATTTTATAAGACTATAAAATCGGAATTGTGTTGTATCCTTTAATAAAACTTGCTTTGTAATTGATAAATCAATTATGAAGGCATTAGAAAATAAACACTAAAACTCATAAAACATAAAGCCTTATAAATCAATTTATTAACTTTATCAAGTCGGTTTATAAATATTTATAAGTGTTTATAAGCCGTTATAAATCTCATCAAAACATCCTTTGGTCACTTTTTAAATGTGTTTAAAATTTCAGAATGATTTATAAAGAATGTTTTATAAGTTATAAAGGTTTGTAAGATACTTATAAAGACTTATAAGAAATTTTCTATACCTTATAATCTTTTCCCAGTGGTTCATATGCCCACTTACATAATTTCTTTATTATTGATACCAAACCGATAACATAGATACTTTTACAAAAAGATATGGTTCGTGAGTTACAAACACTTATTAAAAGAAAAGGAAAGGACGTTACAAACATAGATAACTAAGAACCCTTTTGTCTGAAGACGAATCAACCAGAGCCATTTTGCGTTCAGCTCCAACAACATTCTTCTTTAATTAATCAAACTCTTGATTCGCACCTTGTTGTCTAGTTTCAGTCACTTGATCAGTCGACTTAGCGGAGTTCGGTTCCCACGAAGAAGATGATGGGAATCCTTGTCGCTGCACCACACCACATCACAATCACTACTTATCGCTGCACCACACCAATATATATATATATATATATATATATATATATATTTATAAAGGTTTATCAACAATTACAAAGACTTATAAAATCAAATGTTACATAATTCCATGGTAGAGCTTAAGCAATGCACACATATATACAACCAAAGTTAACATTCGATCATTTTTAAGACATTATAAATCATTTATACACCACTTTTTGTTTTTATAAATCACTTAATAAATCACTTTATACCCCTGTTTGTGGTTTATAGATTCAAAGTTGTTGATATTGCAAGTGAGTTAAAAAAAACCCAAACCCAAAACTAAAAGTATTATATATTATATTACTATAATCAAATATGGTTTATTACCGTTACATTATAGTTTTAGTCATTATATTATTTAAAGATACTTAGATACAATATGCTATCCATTTATTTACAAAAAGAAAAAACGTAGATGCAGAGATTAAAAGAAAATGTTTAACACTCATTTGGAATCTCTGAGAACAAAGCAAGAATCCAAAAGCGAACCTGAAATAATAGTTGTCTTAATGGTAATTCTCGTATAGGATTCACTTGCTTATCATCGGTTATGTATTAAATATGTGACTTTGATTTATGGTTAGAATTTACAACTTGTAAATTTCAATAACACCGGAACAAGGCTTTGTAGATCAATCTGAGCTTTGCCTTTACGAAATCAAGGAAGAAAGAAAGGAACGTGTTTACATTGCTTGCGAATACAGTAGCATTTTGGTTTTTTTATAGCCCCATGCCATGGAAAAAGCATAGTTAACCACCAATTTACCATCAAAGCCAAAGTTCTGCAAATACCGAACAATAACCATGTAAGCAATTGGAAGATTAAACTTCAAATGGGAATAACAGAAACAAAAAATTTTAAAACGAAAGACTTATGTTGTACAAATCGTTTACTGATTCATCAGGGTTTGGTGAGAAAGCACTATTCACATAGACAAACATACAAAACAAAGAGAAAAATATCAAAATTGATTTTCGCATTCCCAAACTTTCGAATATATTTATACACATAGAGAACAAGTAACTATACCAATGATTCGGGATGAAGTTGTCTTCGTAGAAAGTCAATCACTTTAGCAAATTTATCAGTCCCTGGAATCTGTTAAATGCAATTCGCAAGAACAATTACAACACTGAGTGATCAAAAGTATATATACGAATGCGAGAAATGATAATAACTCAAGCGAGATTTTTGTCTAAATTGCGAAAAAAGAACTGAACTTTTGAGCTGAGAGGTTAACATCAACACTCAAATTATCATCAACTTAATACTTTAAATCAATACAAAACTCTAAACTTGATTGTGGGAACTTGAACCAAGCGTTCCCATCATCCCAATTCCTTAAGTTAGTATTTTCTTGTGTCTTCTGAATTCTACTGAACATATACAATTCTCTGAGATATCAAAGAAAAATTCACATGCCGGACACTTGAATTGGAGGTTGCTTTTGACATTTCGACTGTTCCACGACCTAATATGCCGTATTGCTTCCCAAAAGAGCCCGGAAAAGCAGAAGGTGAAGGTTGAGTTTGTGAAAGAGAGGGGCTAGGAATTGGGGAAGCGGAAACGCCAATCGCCATGCCTCCTCTTTGCTGTCCAGTAATAGGTAAAGACGAGGAAGAAGAAGAATCCGGAGCTGATGAGGAAGACGACAATGGCGACGAAGCAAGGAGAATTGAGTGTACGAGGAGTGTTGTTGTCTCGAGTATGCCGATGAAGGCAGCCGTCCGAAAGATTGAGAGAGGTGTTGCTGATGTGGCTTCGCCGATAGAACGAACACATGATGGAGAATGTCAGATCTCGACCATGAACAAAGATTTAGGGCTTTTTTTATAAAAGAATAAGAAAGGGTATTTTGGTCTTTTTGTCCAAAGAGGAGGTGTAATTTTGAAAAACATAAAAAGAGAGGTGTAAAAATAAAATTTCTTCTCCTTCAAGGTGTAATTCTGTAAATTTTACAAAAAAGATATCAAAGACTTATTACTTTATGGATATAAATACTAAATTAACAAAAAAAACTTATCATTATGTTGGATAAGTTAGTTAATTTTTATATCACGTATAACAAAAAAAATTCCAGATAATTTAACATTAGTAACTTGCTTAATTGAATAAGAATGTTAATTTCATATTAAAAGCTTATAAATTTCCTTACTTAATGATGTTATTTAAAAAAAAATAGATACGCACATGAAATTCATAACATGTCAACTAATATCGTAAATTAATCATAAAGTATTATTTAAATGAAAAAACGATAAAAATGCTAGCATCAATTAATAACATTTATGAATCGTTTTTATACAAGCGCCAAAAATTGGTAAACCTAAATAATAATTTATATCATATAAACATAATAGCAAAATAATTGAATTTTGTATATTAGTTAATGCAAGAAGTTTCAGCGAAAGCATACATATTTCATTTTCTCTTACAATTAAAGAAATTTTATTGTTACAATAAAAGAAATAGAAATACAAAATGGCAAAATGATGCATAATTTATTTACCAAATTGTGAACTAACTTTGGGAATAATATCTTTAGCTTATGAAACCATACAACATTCACTACAACATTCAAAATCATCTAAGAAAAATCAACCAAAGAAATAAACCATATAAGTAGATATTATCAACCAAACTATATATAATAAATTATTTACAAAGAAAAATCATCGGATCAAAATAATAACAAGTATATCAATAGAAATAATCCGCGCGTAGCGTGGAATAACCTTTAGTCTAACTAATTAAAAGTCACTATCTTTGGCTTCTCAAAGTGTCCACATCAGCCTCTCACAAAATTCTCCTCCTTCTGCCATATCATCATTCAATGCCCCGCTGTTTTAAACCTTCAGTCGCCTTGTTGTTTCCAGAGTGCACCTTCAGACGTCTTGCTGTTTCCAAAGTGCAGATGTTCCCAGATGTCCAGAATGACAATGTGTGTTTTCACAACACTTAAAAGGCCACGAGGCCCATCAACAATAGATGCGTAAAAGGCCACAAGGCCTAGGTTGTACACATTCCCATCTAACCCAATTCGTCTCCTTCTCCAAGATCACCTCCACCGATTCTTACTCCCCGGCCAACGAACCCTAATTCCTTTCTGTCTCCCTGCGTTCTCTTCACCTCCCAACTCCACCCACTCCTACACCGTAACTCCTTCTATTCATTGCACATAGTGGCTCTGCATTACTCATCCGTCCCTCCAGCTTCTACTTCCTCAATGCTTTGATGCTCCATAGCCCATATATATACTTGAGCCATCTTCTTCAGCGACCTCTTCACCTTTTTTGGCCTCACCAGCTCCCTCACAACTCATCACTCCACGCCATAGCAAACTACGCAATATGGGAGTTTCTTGAGGGCTTTATTCTATGAGGGCGGTTTCTTGCGCCATAAATTCTATGAGGGCGGGTCCTGCCTACGATGACGAAGGGAACCATCTCTTATTCTTGGCATCAGTTGAAGTAAACACATTACTATGTCTTTTTCTTCTTCTTTTTTCACCTCTCTCTCTCTTATTATGAGGAGTTTTTCAATTTTCATCTAATTTGTATATCAATTTGTTAGCACTTTAGGCATTGTCTTCTTGATGAAAATGTGGATTGTTTTCAAATGTTCGGTTTTGGGATTTGAAATTTTCACAGGGAAAATGTTCCGGCGGAGAAGGTGAAGGAAGCACACATGAAAGTGATGGTTGAAAACCATTCGGATGCAGGTGGTAGCCATTACCTGGCCTCTAAGATCAATGAAGCTAGAGACCTAATCTCAGCATAACTATAGGCGGCGAATCAGCTTTTTAATTCATATCTTAATTTAAAATACTATAGAATCATGATCTCTATCTGTTTATGTTAATCCTTTTAAATGCTATAGAACTGCATTGTCGAGGTCCAAATTGTATGGAAATTATAAGCTTGCGGCCTCTTTGTGAAACTCAACTAAAGACTTTAACTTTCTTCTTTCGAGTTGTGTCGCTATTAATCAATCTTTTCTTCTGTTTATTTACATTTTCATATGTGCTGATATGACATCCACAGATCTGAATATCATTGATGGATCTATGGAGTTGATTTTTTCAAACTGGTTGCTCATGTATATGTCTTATAAAGAGGTTTGTTATCCGATTCTTTGACTCTTTTGATTTTTGGAAGAAGAAAGTCTAATCTTTTAATGGATGCAGGTGGAGCGTTTAGCAGGAAAAATGTTTGAAAGGGTAAAGCCTGGAGATACACTTCTTTCGGAGAATCTTGCTTATGTCAAATGGGGTATTCCATAGGGATTCTATACAGAGGTTTAATCTCTTTTAACATGATCTTTCGTACATACACTAATCATCCGCGTTGTAGTCCACCGCTGTTCAAGCCTTCATTACAGCGAGTCTGCTCACATGGTTCGACTACGTAGCCATGTCGGAAAGGTTTATGCCATATGGATATCCATGTTGAGGCCGTCGGAGGACCGTTTTATGGTGGTTGACCATAAGCACACCATAGTTTTCACCGACTAGACTACTGCGGACTATCAGAAGGAGCAATCCTGGAACAGTGGTTCAGGCCCCAGATCTTCAAAGACTTATTTGGTGTAACCGACATTGACACCGAATTATTCGGTAAATTGTGTCCTCTAAGGTACAGAGCCATAAACTGTTTCAAATCACAATCAATTTATGCAGGCCGTTCTTTAGTGGTGGACTCATAATGGTTTCCCTTATGTTGGCGGTGTGTGTAGACGTGATCGGGCAATCAATGACATGACTTCATTTGCTGAAACAAACACTCATCTTATTCCAGCCTCAAAATAGAAGGTATATTGACATATATCATGCTCTATTACCATCTTGCA
Organism: Anastatica hierochuntica; assembly: GCA_900406275.1. Classification (NCBI taxonomy): domain Eukaryota; kingdom Viridiplantae; phylum Streptophyta; class Magnoliopsida; order Brassicales; family Brassicaceae; genus Anastatica; species Anastatica hierochuntica. The sequence continues at coordinate 18,414 of OVAN01002136.1, read as the reverse complement.
TATTCTGATGTATATGCTACAATTGTGATAACTGATGTTTCTTATGTTGCAAAGCTTGGGAAAATCTCTGGAAGAAAGCAGTGGTAAGCTGTATAAAACATAAAATGTATGATGAACACATATATTATCGAAAAATAGCGGTGGAAACAATATCATAAACAGATTAAAAATAAAAATCTTATGGAGGTGTAGGAATAGGAAAAACCAAGATGATGGACTTATTCTTTGATCAATTGTAAGTGTGTATGACCACATTACTATCTTTGTTGATTGTGATCTGCAGACTCATGGTCGTCTCTTTTACATTAGGCATTGCACTTGGAAGAAGTTGATGATACATCTCCATGATTTCATGTTGACCATAGTCAATTACAAGTACTGATAATTAAACTTCAACTGTTGACATAATTAAACAGTAGTTAAAATACTGTTTGCGGACTACAATATTTTACTTAACACATTAATTTTTTGGAAAACACAAGATTCTTTTGAGATAAAATTTGTAAAACACAAGTTACCAAACCTATACACAATATTAATTCATTAAATTAAATTATTTCAAAACTATCTCTTGGAATCTACAATTTTGTTATCTTAGATGATAAATTTGCATAGAAAATCTAAACACCAAATTTTTGAAAACAATTTTTTTGAAAAAAAAATCCGTTAATAAAAAACATAAGAAGTAGTTTATAAGTACTAACTTGATATTAAACTCTCCACATAGAGTTTTACACAAACAATAATTACATCATCTTTCTAATTAACACTCCTTCCGTTTTATTTTATAAGTCGTTTTTGTTAAAAACACATCGATTGAGAAATCAAATTTCCTTCAAAAAATAATAATTTAATGAGAATATTAAAATCAGTTCAACCAATAAAAAAATTGTATAATACCATTGTTTACGCAAAATTCTATACATATTAAATCTACATAAAGCTTCCAAAACGTCTGATATTTTCATACAAAACAAAAATTATAAAACGACTTATAAAACAAAATGGAATGAATAATAAATACCAACCCGTGTCTTAATTTCTAATTTACAATTAAAAAATGAACATAATATTATAGGAAAAAGCTTAAAATTATGTTGGTCTGCAAGCATTTGGATGTTTTGGTCGAGGAAGATGAGACTTTCAAGCACAATACATGTACAAGGTTTGACTATTTCAAATTAATCAAAAATAAGCTCTGCAAATAGAAATCTTCATCGCATGTTAGGCAATATAATGACTTAAACTATGTCTTCTTAGCACATTAGACATATGAAAATCAGATAAAAACATATACAATCAAAGTATATAAGTAAAGTGTTTAAATATACAACAATTGTAGTTTTGTTTTAATATTTTAAAGCACTTAAAAATTCAAACTTGCTCCTACAATATAAATGAATATAACTAAAAATTTGGAATATTTCTACTTCAAAAGGAAACTAAATAGACCTATTGTAAAAAATAGAGGACCAAAGTTGTTTCCAAAACTTTTCGTGTGTATATTACACCCTTCCTCATGACTAGATTTGTTTTCATGTGAGAACAAGAAAGGTGAATATTTTGGTTAGTAAAATACATAAATAATGGAACATTATTAATCTCACTCAATTCCTAAAGATTATGCTTTGCAAATTTTGTCATATGTATAAAATATATAAGGATATTATTATTATTTAAAGAATAGTAATGGTACATGTATAAAATATACATAGAAAATGTTAAAAGTTTTATATAAACATTTAAATGAAATATTCATGTAAATTGTTTTAGCACTTCACTTTATATTTATCTATATACAATTTAAAAGTCAAAGTAAAACGAATGAAAAAAATTTAAAATTTAAACATTCTTTTAGAATATATAAAGAAAGTTAAGAAACTGATAAAAGCATCAAATTTTCTAAGGAAAAGCAAAAATAGTTTGTATATGTGAGATTTTGGAGAAAGATTTTGATATTATTAATGTTATTTTATCATATACAATAAAACTATGTTTCAAAAATACACTATATTCAAAGATATAATAAAGATTTTTTTAGAGGTGGTTATGTTGACTTTATCGAATATGCTAATATTATAACAATGATTCGCAATGATATGAAAGAAAGATATATAGGTGATTATATTTAAAAAGATAGATATCTAAATAAATTTATCATCAAGGTGAGAGAGTTGAAAAAATCTTTTAAGCTATCCGACAAAAAATGAAAAGATGTTTTATAGAAAGAATCTCTTATAGATTTGTGATAACCAATATAAGTATTGTAAAACGTATTTAAAAAAATACAAATTAGAAACTTCTGTTTCGTATAATAATTTTTTAATAATGCATTTAAAATATAAAGATGTATTAAAATAAAAGAGTATAAAATTCTAAATAGACATAATAATCGAACAACTGTATTTTAATTTAATGCATTTGTGTATTTGTTAATACGTAATACATATAACTGAGTGTATTGCCAAATATTTTTGGGTTATATTAAAAAAAATTGTTGTAAGTTCATTTTCGTTCAAATACTCCCAACATAGAATTTAACGGAATAGATGTCGCTGCTAGAAATTTAGAAGCAAAATAACTTTGATAATTCTCACTTGATAATATTTTACGGAATTATTTTTGATTATTAATTTAATTAAAAATTGTATAAAATTATAGATAGGAGTAAAATCTTGATAAAATACAAATATTGCTAATAACATGTTATTTCATATTGCAAATCTAAGTACTTTTTTTTTAAAAATGCAGTGAATGGTAAGAAAGCTCCCATGTACGAAGCGTAATAAGTTTTCTCTAAAAATGGAAGGTCCAATAAGAACTCTAACTATATAAATAAAATATATAACACATAATCCGCGCGTAGCGCGAAAATCTCCTAGTCATACTAAAAGGGTTTCTCGATAAACAATTAAAACTATTAATCCATTATTTTTAATGGATTTTGGATTGATCCGAAACATTTATTAATTGGGTTGAGTTAACCTACGAATATGATCCATTTATCTTTCATTCAATTTGATTATGAATTAGTTTGGTTCACCGTATTTACACCTCTACGAAAAATGATAAGTAGTGTTTGTATGTCATTGATCAAACTTTTGAATACTAAGTGATGGATCCCAGAAAATTCATCTCCAAACCGAGGTGATCTTACACAAAGATGAATCAAAGGACGTGATGATATTACTGAGTTTTGTTACAATATTGTGGTTAACGAGTGAAAATCTAACGGGTTCAGCGTTGGATCTCATGTCTCTGAACTCCTTTTTTTCCCCCCAAAGGCCTCCCCCCTTTCTCTTGTTTTCTTCTTCCTTTATAGGCGATTCTCGTAACGTTTTCCCCTTCGATTCTTGGAAATTTGTCTTCATAAATGTGCGAATTAATGCTCTTGATTCTGTTGACCTGACCGTTGACCCAGAGACATGGGCCATTTCCTTCTTTAAGACTCATACTCCCCTTTGCCTTCTTTATTCTGTTATGGGCTTGTGCGGCCCATCTTCTTTCTCTGGTTTGCTAATTCGGTTCACTCGAACCGAATTTGGTAGAGTGGAATCCACCTCCATCAAGAACCCCCCCACTCGAAGCTCGACAAGGTAAGCTAGTTAGAAGCCCAATAGAAGGGATCGTTCAAATAACCTTGTCTGGAGAGGTTCTTAACAAATGTTTGGTTGGACTGAATCCGGTTCGAGGTGAGCTTTTCCCTTGGTCTAGTTATGACAATGTTTAATTGACACTAATATGACCCGATAACATCCCTTAAGTCAGTTTTAAAAAGCTCTGATTTGAAGCGGCGTGGGTTCCACCATTGCTTTCCTCTCTCCACGTAAGCCTTGATATTCATGTTATTCAAAAACCCAGGACTCTACGCCTCCCTCTTCCCTTCAACGTTTCGACTGCCTTCACCAAAAAGGTTTGTTCCTTCACTCCCCTTGTTACTTCGCTTTCCTTTACTTGTTTCATTGCTCCTGTTACGAATTCTTCTTGCAATTATGCCGCTTTTCCTTGCCATAAACCCTAGATCTCTTGATTTGCAACCATGGACCCCGAAGTCCTAGTCACTCGTCGGAGAAAACCCCTGTCTTCTTCCTCCCATCCTGCCGATGATATTGCTGGGTCTTTTGGCGCAGGATCTCGCTCGCTCGACGATCCTGTAGAGCTTCCCTTTTTCCGAGCAGATCCCGGAACGAGTGATGCGGAGGAAAATCTCACCATCGTCATTGATGAAGAAGACGTCTTGGAAGAGGACCGCCTCACTGTTGTTCCAGCTACCCCAACGGCCATTGTCTCGCTGGAAAATGCCCCGGCTGTCGGCCCGGCTACGAGTACCGCCGATTACCTTCAAACCCTGAGGGAGGATTTCGATGTTCCCGACAACGTCGTATTCCTCCTTCTTTCACCCCAAGATAGACCCTGGACCCCTCCTCCAGGTTACTTCTGCATTTACGAGTCGTTCATCAGAAATTATCGCCTGTGGTTTCCTCTTCCTCTCCTCCTGATAAGCTACTGCCACCACCGCCAAATTGCCCTCTCCCAGCTTACAATGGGTGGGGTTAGGACCATTGTTGGTCTCCTTGTTATTGCGGCGGAAGCCGACCTCAAGATGGAGGTCCATTATCTGGAAAAACTTACCTCTTTCAGAGGTGTGACTAGGAAACCCAGATTTTACACCATTTCTGGGAATCCCCAGCTTGTTACCCTTCCAGAAAACAAACCTGACCCTTGGGAGAAGGCCTACTTCTTTGTGTAGGCCAACTCCAATATGCTCCCTGCAACTTTCTTTAGATCGGTCTGCAGGGACTGAAACTTTGATGCGAGTAGGCGATCTACTTAGACCGTCCCTTTTTTTGGTTGGTCCGTTCATACTACTCACAACTCTTCTTGTTTGTCACAGCTCGGCCGATTGTAAAGAAAGCCAAGGATTTTTCGGCCTTGGATGTCGACCTAGGCGTCCTTCGAGCTATCAAGAAACGTCGTTGGGTAAGTTTCAACGCTACTCGCATTGCTGCCGCGGTTGCTGCTCTTGCCGCCAAAGAGTCTGACCGCTCTTCTCCTTCCAAGCCCTCTGCCCCATTGTGTATCCAGTCCTCACCTTCAATGGTGCGTCCCACCGTTCATCTCCTAGACGTGGAGCAAAAGGCCGCTGAGATGGCCCGCAAACGGGCTGAAAAAGAGAAGGCTGAAGGTTCTAAGAGGATGGAAGTTCAGCCGCAAAAGAAATCCCCTCTAGTTAAGAAAGGCAATTTCACCGCTGCTGATTCCTCTCGAGAAATTCCCCAGAGGAGCCCCGTTCCTGTTACGGGCCCCCGTGCTCCCCAACCGTCCTCTGTACTAGCTCCTCTACCACCTCCTTTGCTTCCGACCTCTGTCACGCATCCTTCCCTTTCTGCGAAGGATGTCGCCTTAGCTAAGGTCAAGGCCACCGCTGATAAGAGGAAGATCGGCGGGACATCCTCCTCCGCTGGCAAGGACTATGCACCATACAAGGGTGCCCCTTCAGCTGCTGCTAGGATGGACAACCAGCCGTTTTCTCTAAGAAACTAAGGACGGAAAACAAAGAAGCACATGACCTGAAATCGGGTGAAGGAAGGTCGGAGGTCTCTGGCTAGCAGAGGTCAGAGGAAAAGAATCCGACTCATGGAGAAAGCCCGGACCACAGGAGATCGGAAGAGAAAAGGTCAGAAGAGAGAAGATCGGAAGAAAGGAGGTCGGGAGAAAGGGAGGCCCGATCGCCTTCTAGTGATGACAACATGCGGCTCTCCGAACTTGCTCGCCTCAAAGGGAAAGGTCCTGCCGAGCCGCTGGACCGTACTGTCGTCGAGCTTGGAGAGTACGGGTTTGAGTTCGGGTTTCCTGGAAATGTTCCTTTGGCTGAAGATGCTAAAGCCAACAAAGCTTTGTATCATCATTTTCGCCTGCCTGGGGACAAGATCACCGACCACAGGCTTCTGGAGAAATCTCTGACTTACCAGGAGATTTGTCGCAGTAATACCGAGGTATCCCCCCGTCCTTGCGTCCTTCCTTCCTTCCATGCAATACCTCTGTCCAATGCCCTCTACTTCCATATTCTCAGCACATGGGTTTCGTGAACCGCATGCGGTTGGAATACGAAGAGAAGCTCGAGGCGTCGAAGAAGACTGTCTTTAAATACTTCCACGAGGTGAAGATCGGAAAAGGGAAAACCGCCGGTGCCATTAAACACGCCGTTGAGTCGGAGTTTTCGGCCAAGGCCTACTTGAAGAAACTCAACGATCTCGAGATAATTGACTCCTTGCTCCGCTCCAAGCTAGGCTCTGCCAGGGTGGAATTGAGTAAGGAAAGGGATGCAGCTGCGGAGTTGCGAGAATTGCTAAAGGCTTCACAAGAGGAAGCGAAAAAGAGGGAGAGCGAGCTAGAAGGGACGTCGAGAGCAAAGAGCAACCTCAGGTGGAGATTTGAGTCTGCCCGGGCTACGCACACCGAGGAAATAGAAAAGCTAAGGCTTCAAAGTGAACGGGCGGTGAGGAAGGCAGCGAGAGAGACTCGGAAAGAGGCAATGGCTAAGTACAAACCTAGGTTCGAGAAGACTGAGAAAGCCATCAAAGACCTCGAGCTCGTTCAGGAGAACGCACTCCTCCAGTCCTTAGCCAAGAGCCGCATTGACTTGTTAGAGGAGTTGGCTAGGAGAGGTATCCCTGGTATGGAGGCTGACAAGCAGAAATGGGAGGAAGCTCTCGCCAACTTTCGTGCGGAGTTAGATCTTATGGACGTCGTGCAACTTAACATTGAACAAGATCTCCGCGTTTCCCCCTATCTGACAACTCCGGCGACCTGGCTACTCTTGCGGCCTCTACCTTCGTTAATTTGGAGAAAGTCTCCTCCCAAGAAGTCGCTGCCGTCGAACCAGAGGGTTCCGCGGCGGAACCCGGGAAGCCACCAACTGCGGATGGTAATCCCCCCGCGCAGACTGTTGCAGCTGCTGTTGGCTTTCCAGAGGTTCCCGCCTCAGCTGTCACAGATCCACCCCCTCCGATTCCCGACCAATTCGGTTCAAATCTCGGCCTTATTCCTCCGGAGACCGCCTCCAAACTCTTGAAAGATCCTGCCCAAGCTACTTAGTTTTTTTTTGCTTTTTTTGTTTTGTCTCCGTACACCCAAGTGGGTTGATTTTGTATATATTTATTTTCGAGCTGACTTAATCTGATCTTGTCAGTTGTTTCCGTCGCATGCTTTTTTTTACTCCATGTTTGCAAACTCCACGTATTTTTACGGTTTGCGGTGTCTTAGAGACGAGCTAGTGGGAGCCCTTATTGGGTTAAGGCTCCCGATTTTTTTTGCCGTAGTACCATCAGCCTTCTGTGGTCCTAAATGGTGATTTTCAGGTAAGGAGGTCTTTGCTCCGTTCGAATCGAATAGTAGGATGTGTGGGGGCCCTCTGGTTGAACCTTTAGGCGGTTCTTTCATGGTCAGTTTCATTCTGACTGCTCACCTTTATACAAAGCGATGATTATAGGCGCGGAGGCGGGCTCCGGCTTACCCTGTCGGTTGCCGAGGTGCCTAGGTGCAGCTCAGAGCTGGCTTATCCTGTGCCGCACTCGTCAACTCTGAAGGCATTTTCACGAGCATGGCCTGGCTGCCTGTTGTATGCTTAAGGTCATACCTGACCGGGATAAACCATTCGTAGGTTGTTATTCCGCGGTCACAGTGTCGTTTCACCAAGGCATTTATGAGAAATGCGCGTATAGATCGAGCTACCTGGCCAGGGTGCCGATGTGAGAATGTTTGAGTGTTTTTTTTAATATATATATTTTATTAAAACAGCTGTGCCCGTATGCGGACTGCCTACATAGGTTCATGGAACCGCATGTTTTTTGTTTTTTTTTTCCTTAGTAGTTTTTACACTATTAGCTCTCCGAGGTCTCGTTCCTTCTGTCGAGAGGTCGGGAACAGGCCCTCGGCGGGTTTTCTGCGCATGCCCTCTTCCATCGCCGATGAATTCCATCCAACTAGGGTTCCAGTGATCCGGCTTTGAAGGTGATCGTTCTTGCTGCCCTTTCAACTTCCCTCCTGGAATCCACCGGACTCCGCTGGAGATCCACACTCAAGGAGCCATTGTTATCCTTAGCTCCGATGCCGGGTACTTGTGGTGCGAGCCCGGGGAGCTGTCTCCTCCCTGCTTGGCATAACCTTACACCCTGTGACGCTTGGTCGGGGTTCCCTCGTGCTCCCACTTTCGTTCTGCCGACCTCCATCGCCGATCTGGCTGGTCTCAAGGGCCCGAGACTACCTTGCTCGGAGCTCGGCCGCGACCTTGTCTTGAACCTCGGTTTGGCGTCGGGTGCTCGGGACGTGCGTGTTTCTCCACTGGACCTGATTTTCCCTATTTTCGTGCTTGACAGTTTGCGCCTCTGAATCTCGGGGCCCCGCGCTGCTCGTGTCGCCATTGTCCAGTGGTAGTTCCTGATCTTCTTGAGGCGCCCGAACTTGCCGCCAAGCCCCTCGCCCAGTGCGTTGGCAGCAACTTGGGAGTACTCTCCGCCTCTTTGATCCCCCTGGTTGATGTATGGTCGGATGTGAGCTTCTTATCAACATGGAAGGGGGATACAGGTGGAAGTGGCCTGTAGTGGCTGTGGTGGTGGAGCCGCTTCCATCATTTGTTCTTTCGCCGTTAGGCGTGGAGGTCCTAGCACGTCCCCTGTCCAAGCGCGCTCGATTCGCGAGGTTGTGCTGAGGTGTGAAGCGTTTGGCACAGTGGTTACATCGATTGCTTCCTCGGGTGCTAACTGAGACCACTAAAGCAAGAACAACTGGTTTAAATTCGAAACGAGATCTGTGCAGGTTCACCTGAGGCTCGGTTGTGGAAGTCAAATGCAGCGAAGCGGAATCCACCCTCCTTCTAACGCCAATTGATGGATCCCAGAAAATCCATCTCCGAACCGAGGTGATCTCACACAAAGATGAATCAAAGGACGTGATGATATTATTGAGTTTTGTTACAATATTGTGGTTAACGAGTGAAAATCTAATGGGTTCGGCGTTGGATCTCATGTCTTCGAACTCCTTTTTTTTCCCCCAGAGGCCTCCCCCTTTCTCGTGTTTTCTTCTTCCTTTATAGGCTATTCTCGTAACGTTTTCTGCTTCGATTCTTGGAAATCTGTCTTCACAAATGTGCGAATTAATGCTCTTAATTCTGTTGACCTGACCGTTGATCCGGAGACATGGACCATTTCCTTTTTTAAGACCCATACTCTCCTTTGCATTCTTTATTTTGATATGGACCTGTGCAGCCCATCTTTTTTCTCTGGTTTGCTAGTTCGGTTCACTCGAACTGGATTTGGTAGAGTGAAATCCACCTCCATCACTGAGTAAGATAAATATTCTCAAATGTGACTTTTAAATTAATGATATTTGATGGGGTTTACAACTTTTGTATAAGCGAAGTCGGAGCATTTTTTTTGTATGTATATGCAATAAAATACAGTTTTTTTCGGTTCACATTTGCAAACATTTATATTTTATGAAAAAAAGGAAATAGGTCTATATTCCTCAAAAGTATGTGGCTCACATGAGAAGTACGTATTAGTTGTTTTCGACGTATTAATTAATGCAATTAAATTTGGCAAAAAAATAATGTATCGTAGCTGTGATGGGGTGTGACAACACAGTCGATTAAAGAAGGAAATATATATTTTCTCCATATCAGATCGGCAAAGGTCAGACTGTAGCAAGTAACCTATAACTTTAAGCCATTAATGCTGTTAATTGTGAAAATTATTACTATTAGTTAATTGGTTCTATAATTTTAATGGATTTTAATTTTTTTTTATAAATCCAAATATTTCAAAATCAGATTAATGGATTTCATAATTTAAACAAATGAATTTCAAATTTTAAACTGGTGGATTTTGAAAAAAATGGATTTCAAACTTATAATATTAATCTTATAATATAAAATAAAATAAATATAAAGATAAACAACATTTCAATTTTTTTTGTCTATCATATCTGTTGCAGTGGTGCATTAGCTGATTTTGAATAGCCAAAACTTCATTATCGTTATTAACTTCTTTAAAAAATTTTTTTTGTTCTTCTTCATAAGAATTTTTTCTTCGGAAAAACAATTCGTTCGGCAAAATTTTCGTAGAAAGTTGTGTAAAACAACACAAACAAGTATAATATTTGTTTGTGTCTTATACAGAAAATGAATACAAACTTAAAAATAAGAAATCGAGATTTGAAAATACCAAAAATTCTCTCAATAACATTTTTCAAAGATGCATGGTGATGGTTAAACAACTCTTTTTCTCCGTGGAATAGAATTTTGACTAGAAAACTTTACGATTTTGTGAATTTGAAAATCTTTGACCTTTTTTTCTTGGATTCTAAACCATAGATCTGTGATATATACAAAGTGAGACCGAATCATGAACTAGTGGTTCCTAATTGTTAGACATTTTTTCGTAGTGGGTAAATGTTGACATTGATAATTAAACCTTTTGATTAATTAGGACGATGTACGTCAAGTCACAATTCCCACGTACTTCATTTATATAAATTTTAAAATTCGTATCTTGTGAAAAATATCACATATCATAAATATAATAAGATAGGATCGTAAACAATATATGAGCAATATTAATCAATTTACTAGCTATTAATTAATTTTCAGCTGAAACTCATAAAATTTAACATGTTGTGAGAATTTGAACACACGTCGTTACACCGAACCAAAATAGATGTAACTTATCAAAAGAAGTTCAATTATTCAATTATTTAAATCGAATTTGGTACACTGAAAAATTAGTCCGACCAATATAGCTAAAATAATCTCATATTAAAAAAATTGTTGAAATTAATAAATTGTCGAGATTAATAGTTAAGTAATTATTATTTTCAGACATATATAGAAAATATTCCACATACCAAGTATGGAACTTAGCAATATATAAATAACATATACTAATCTAATATATACATAACATACATTAATCTATTATATAGTAATTGGTTTCGAGTGTTAATTCATGAAAATTAACATATTAATTTCTCTACGCACCTTCTCTACACACCGTACACTTTTCCCTATTGGTTTATTTTTCTGCTAGATCAATTCTTTGTTCTTTCTCTGAATATATTTATTGTGCTCCATTCGATTTAACATCTTTTCATGCGAAACTCTTTTTGCAGAAGTATTTTTAATCCAGCGGTTGATTAAAGATTCATTAATGCAACGGAAAGATTTGTTCGGTAAAAAATTATCTTTGTAGTTGTTTTTTTTTATAATTTATAATAGAAATAATAATTGAGACGGCAAAAAAGAATTCTTGCAAAACATATAGCTTCCTTATATTGTTTTACTAGCCCATTAATTTTTTAGTTTTGTCATATTTTTATAGACAAACTATTGAAGATAAAACAAATATTGTAACTAGTTTACGTTCACTAATTAATATTATTTCCCGCTTTCTTTTCATTTAACCAAGACACCACATTTTCTATCTATTAATTTAGAGTCCACTTTTTATCTACTTAAAATGTTGTCATTTAAGTTTGGACATATTCACAACTTATTAGAAATAATTATAAATTTTATTGTTATTTGATTAACAATACAATATAACTTTTATGTCTAAAAAATAGAATCTTCGACTTCCGTTAAACTCTACCAAATTTAAAACAATGAATCTCATGTTATATCCTCCAATTTCATATACTATTAATTATATAGAGTTATATACATTATATATGTACTAATATTTATATAGTTAACGTGGTAGCATATAGCCATATAACCACATATGTATTGATAAATATATAATAGTGTCCAATACAAGACTAAAGATTCAACCATATACTGGTTTTATAACAAATCGATATTGGTATATCTATATTATAGTATATATGAAAATTAGATTATTTTAGTACAAATGCACATGTATAAGTTAGAACTAGGTGTTCGGTCCTGTTTGGGTTCAGATAGGATTCAGGTCCCAAACTCTAGCCCTATAGGATCCATTATGGTTTTTGAAAAGTTCGGTTTGGGTTTGATTTGGGTCGAATTTTATAAAGATATTAAAATCTGGATAAATCTGATATTTTTGGGTTGGATATTTTTGGATTTTTCGAGCTTTGGGTTTTTTTTTTCAAGTTTCTCCAATTATTTTTGGATTTTTCGAATTTTTTCGGATATTTCGGGGTTTTTTGGATTTTCGGATTTGAATTCGGTTCAGGTTTTTCTGATTTTTCGGATGTTTTGGGATTCAGACTTGGAATTTTCGGATTAATAGAGATAAATATATGTATATCAAAGTATAAAGGTAATGATGTATGTATATGTGTGTACAAAATATATGGATATCAAAACCCGAAATCTGAAATCCGATATACTTGACCATGAAACACACTCGGATTTTTTTCACATGTTTTTTTGGATTCGGTTTTGGAGTAAAAGATTGGTTGTTAAGAAAATAAGATGTTAAGAGCTAATCTCATTCATATAAACATTTTCCAAATGGCAAATTTTTTTAAAAAATAGGATCACAAAATATTATTAATTCATATGAACAAATAATGTTTTATGATTAACTTAAAACAATATAAAAGAAATAAAATTATGTTTGTTAAACACATAATATTTTTAATTAATTAATCTATTTTTATCACATAGAAACATTTGTCATATAAAAATTTTGAAAATAATAACATATGTAAAAATAGTATACAAAATAATATACAATGAAACGTGTGTATAATTAGAAATATATTTGTGTACAGCGCGAATTCAACTCTAGTCATATATTGAAGTTAAAACATCTAATCAATATTTACTAGTTTATGATAAATTAAAATGCTAAAAAATATTGAAATCTTATTTAAAAATAACTCTTCAAAAATTATTTTATACACACTACAAATTATAATACAATATTAATTTATAGGCAATTCTCATATTTAGCACTAAGTTAAGTTTTTTGGCAAAATCTAGTACACATGACCTAATTTTTCAGATCTAGCATTTTTAGGAAAGTATTTCTAAAACTTTAGATATTCTTCTTAAATATTAGGAAAGTATTTTTGAAACTATAGATATGCTTCTTAATTTTATGAACTTTGACAGAGGTTCACGAGAAGTTTCCTAACTATTAGAATTTTAAGAAAGTCTTCCTAAAAATAGTCACTGTCTTAATGAAAATGCTAGAGGTGGAAAAATTCAGGCGCGTGTGCTAGATTTGACTGAGAAACCGAAAAGCATGTTATTTAAAGGAATTTCTCTAATTTATTACGTATATATAATATATACGCATGTAAAACAGAAGACATTCTTTTTCTCTTTTTAACCCTCCACATCATCTTCTCTCTCTTCCACCTCATTATTAAACATTCGTTTTATTTTTAACTTCTAATAATAGTGAAAACTAACAGTTTTTTCTTAATCCAAATTTAATAAAATTAGTCTCTATTTATAGATCATACGAAATTATGAATTTTGATATAAAATTTACTTTTTTAAAACAGTTTAATACGGTCAAGATAAACTATTGTAGTTCGTTCGCAATAGAGCTCATCTCTCTCTCTCTCTCTCTCTCTCTCTCTCAAAAAGAGGCTTTGGTCTCTAATTTGAAAACGAGTTTTGGTACCGAAGTTTGCTAAATTCGTCTTCGGATTTGGAAACTTTCCAAAATCTTCTTGTTAGTAACAAAATCTACTGGAAATCTACGGACTTTACCGGATTCCTATAGTTTTTTTAGGGTTCTTGAAGACATTCTAAAAAGGTTTTGACGGCGGTGGTGGAACTTTTCTTAAGTAACAAGCTACCATGTCGAAACAATTGGATCGGGCTTTGGAGGCGCTTTCCATGGAGGATGAAAAGCCCTTTGTGCAAAAAAGCTTGCCGAAATATAATGCTACAACACATAACGAAAAGAGTACTATAGGACGAATTTTAAACCCAAAATTCCAGTCAATGAAGAATCTCATTTTTGAGAAACCAATGTAGTGGAGGATGACTGGAAGGGTTAGAGGTGTTGCTCTGACCAAGGAGAGATTCCAATTTTTTTTCGATTCAATGGATGATTTAATGTGGTTATGAAAAAAGGTATTGTGACTCACGATGATTGGTGTGTGACAATGGAGAAATGGGTAAAGGATCCACCTGACGATTACCTTTCTTTCATTCCGGTTTAGATCAGACTTAGGAACATCCCGGTGAATCATCATACGGTGGATACCTTCAATGATCTAACCGAGCTGTTTGGGAAAGTGATAGAGGTGGCTTGGGATCCCGATAAACCTCAAATCAGAGGATTTGCATTAGTAAAGATATGGTTTGATGTACGAAAATCTTTGAAGAACTTCCGAGATATTGAATTTCCTGAAGGTGCTATTCGTATTGGAATGGAGTATGAGAAAATAAGGAAATGGTGCTATTAATGTCAAAAGCTTACTCACGATAAGTCAATATGTCCTCATAATCCCTAGAACCGGCATATTGTTGCGACGGTGGGGACAAAGAGTGACGAAGAAGTTGATCAAACTCCATCTATTGTCCTTCTCCCAGGGGATCCTCTTTTTGGTGTGTTGACAGAAGAGCAAGCTGGGTTTGATAAAGATACTGAGAAGTATCTAATTAACAAGGAGGTAATGGATGAAATGAGACAATACCTAAAAGTGGTGGGTGAAACAGAACATAATGCAAGGGTTCTAAGGATTCAAAAGATAGTTGCTGAGATAGAGCAAAATCTTGAGAAACAGAGAGTGCTACTTCGTCTGGAACAGCCGGTCTTAGTAACCAAGGATCTTGATCGTGGCAAAGGGCTCATTTTTTATTTTGAACAAACTCAACAATAGCCTATAGCCCCAGAAAAACTTATGGCTGATGCATTCAAAGCTGATGGAGTTATGGTGTGTGATAAAGCTAGTGATTTGGTCTTTCCTTCGGGTGATGGTAGAATGGGTTTTATTGAAGGATCTTGTGAAGAATCTTCATCTGGTACATCATCTAAAAGGAAAAAGAATCAGAATAGGCCTAGCTTGTGGAAGAGAAAATCTCAAGGAGCGAGAGCTGGTGCTAAACAGAATGAAGAGTGTGAGCAGAAGGGAGTAGAAGATGATAGTAAGGCTAAGAGAAAAGCTAGTGGGCTAGAGAATAAGCCGACAAAAATTCTCAAAACAAACACTCATTCGGTGGTTCTCGAGGTGGAACTACTGCCATTCCAATAGGTGTTTTGAGTAGGAATTGTCAAGGGTTGGGGAATCCCGAGAAAATCTATCACCTTTGGGAAATGCGTAAAGAGCATTTTCCGAACATTTTATTCCTCATGGAAACAAAAAACGCTATGGATTTTGTGTTGGGAATTCATAGTGGTCTTGGCTACAAGAACTTGCGTGTTGTTGATCCGATTGGTAGAAGTGGTGGTTTGGCGATTTTTTGGAAACAAAGTATAGACATCTTTTTCTTACATGTGGATAAAAACATGGTCGACATGAAAGTAAAGAAGGCTTAACTACTTGGTTTCTTACTTGCGTGTATAGTGATCTGGTGATGGCTCGGAGGTCATATGTTTGGGAGAGGATTACGAGAATTGAAATCCAAATAAAGGAAGCTTGGAGTATGATTGGTGACTTTAATGAGTTACTTTCAAATAAAGAAAAACTTGGAGGACCCAACATGCACATTTATACTTTTCGAGACTTTCAGGCTTTGATTTCGAATTGTGACATGTATGAATTGAGAAGTATTGGGAATCCATTTACTTGGGGTGGATGAAGAAAAAATGGATACAATGTAAACTTGATAGATTTTTTGCTAATTTGGCTTGGTTTGTTTTGTTTCCAAATGCCCAACAATGCTTTTTAGAAAAGATTGGATCGGGTCATCGACCAGTCTTGGTTAAACACGTTATGGATCAAGAACCGTTCCGAGGACAATTCTGATTCGAAAAACGGTAGGCAGAGGACCCTAAGGTTACTGATATCTTGAAGGAAACACGGGGAAGTTTTCATGGCTCTCAAAGGGGTACTTCTTCTTTGTCATGGATTTCTATGTGTCACAAATGCATTAGTTGGTGGAAAAGGAGAAGAATAAGAATTTAGCAGTGAATATTAAGAAGTCACAAGCTTATTTAGATGCAGAAGACTCTGCCATTAACCCGAGTGCGTCTCGCATGAGTGATTTGAGATCGCGTCTTGCTAAGGCTTTTATAGATGAGGAAGAGTGTTGGAGACCAAAAAAAGAGAAAAATGGCTAAAGAGCGGAGATCGAAATTCCAAATTCTTTCATGCTTTGGTGAAGTCAACTCGGAAAAGAAATTCCATTGATATTTTCTTGATGAGAGTGGGGTTGAACACTCGAAGGAAAGTGATAAAGGAGAAATAGCAAAACTTTATTTTTGAAGTTATTTGCTTCTTCCAAACCGAGACGTGTGGAGAGTGTATTGCATGGGATTCCAGGTCATGTTATTGGTGACATGAATAGAGATTTATCGAGACCGGTCTTAGAAGAGGAGATTAGAGTGGCTGCGTTTTCTATTAAGAGTGAGTCTACGCTGGGTTCGGAGGAGCTTACAAGTTTCTTTTTTAAGAGATATTGGGAATTCATAAAGCATCAGGTATTGAATGAAATGCAAGGTTTCTTTCGGGATTGTCGGTTTCCAAAGGAGTGGAACCCCACACATATTTGCTTGATTCCAAAAAAGCTTAATGCGAAAAGTATGTCTGATTTGAGGCCCATAAGCTTGTCTTCGGTACTTTATAAGATCATATCGAAGGTCAAGATGAATAGATTGAAAGTGCATCTTCATAGTATTATCTCATGCACTCATACTGCTTTTGTGGCAAGTAGACTCATTTCAGATAACATAATGATAGCTAATGAGATTGTTCATAGCCTTAAGACGGTGGAGTCGATTTAAAAGGAGTTTATATTACTCAAAACAGATATGTCTAAGACATATGACCGAGTGGAATGTTCTTTTCTATAAGGAATTCTAAAGGCTTTGGGTTTTCAAGAGAGATGGAATTCTTGGGTTATGAATTGTGTGAACTCGGTTACCTATTCGGTGTTGATCAATGGTCAACCTTTTGGGATGATCAATTCGAAGAGAGGTTTGAGACAAGGCGATCCTCTTTCGCCATTTATTTTTGTGTTATGTACGAAAGCCTTGGTGCATATTCTCAACCGAGCAGAAGGTATTGGCAGGATAATGCGGCTACAATTTCAACCGAGAGGTCCATCTATCAACCATCTTCTTTTCGCAGATGATAATTTGTTGATTTTTCGAGCGACCAAGGAGCAAATGGTGGAAATGATGAGAGGTTTGAATGAATATGAATCAGTTTCGGGATAAATGATTAGTTTGGAGAAGTCGGCAATCACTTTTGGTGATAGTGTTCCCGAAGAGATGCAAGTTTGGGTTCGCCAAAAAACTCAAATAAGTAAGGAGGGAGGTTTGGGTCCTTATTTGGGTTTACCATAATTCCTAAGTGAATCTAAAAAAGTGTTATTTGGTTTTATAAAAGATAGATTGGTAGCGAAACTTCAAGGTTGGTATGCAAAAAACCTTTCTCAAGGTGGTAAAGAAGTTTTGATCAAGTCCATTGCTATGGCGTTACCCATGTACACAATGTCGTATTATAAGCTCCCAGTTGATTTATGTAAACAATTGACGAGTGCTATGATGGAGTATTGGTAGAATGGGAGTGAAGACTGATAGCTCATGTTTTCACCCAAGATAACACTGCAAGCGTACAGATGTACGTTGTAATGGTTCCGGATCGAATCCACAGAGACCAAAGAGTAGCACAAACAATTAACATCAAATAGCGGGCTAAGGCTAAAAAGATGTCTTTTGAGAGATGCAAATATCGAAATAAAGAAAGCAAAGAAAGCAGGCAGCAACGTAAGGTTGTAAACAATTCAGAAAAGTGTTGGGCATCGGGTATTGTGGGAACCGAAATTCTCACTATCAATGTTATGTGGTTCACGGACTCTGTTAGCCAAAGATCAACAAATCGAGATAGCGAATTAGCGAATAATTGAATAAGAAATACGAAAGTTAAACTGCGAAGATAATAAGACAGAAATCGTGAGAAAGTTAGATAACAAAATACGAAATAGAAATATATTGCGAAGTGATATGAATAAACGATGAACAAGCGACAGGATTCGTAAGATAGATTAACATGAGCGAATAAAAAGTGAAAACGAGAACGGATCTAAANAAACGGAGAGCGATTCGACAGACACAATTAACAAAGAAGTTAAGGGTCTTATTCGAATTTCGTGATCGGAGCGTGCGCAACCGGTGTTTAAGCCGTGGATGCAAGATCTGTTGGTGACGATTACCTAGAACTAAGACACAGACTCATAACCTAGTTGAGACGCTTCCGCTAACGAAAAACGAAACAAGAACCCTAGTTTTTCTAAGTGTTTATGTG
>OVAN01002135.1:0-35327 GCA_900406275.1 Anastatica hierochuntica | reverse complement strand
CGCATCTGGTACTATGCGATAGTTCTCAGGGGGAAATAGCACGTCTTCCCAATATTAGGTGATGAACATTCGTCTTTAGTCCAAAATTATACACCTAGCTTTTTAACATACTTGAAAATGACCAACCTTGTTCAGATGGTACGCGAGTGTTGTGCTTTGCCTTGAAGCCACAAGAAAATTGCTCTTTTTCAACATCCGCTTTCTTGTTCTTTTCTTCTACCTTCTTGAAGAACTGACAAATACACAACCACAACCAAAGAGAGAACTCTCGCTAGACTATGCTCTATTTATGTCATCTCGGATATGAGAGATAATTAAAAGGGGTCTTTCTCTAATTCTACCTCTTTTCTTTTTTATACTCGTTCATCACTTCTCGTTAAACTATGCTTTACACTCGTTCTTTTCTTGCGGGATGATCCGCACGGGAATGGGCTAAATGCTGGAATGGGCTGAGTTAGACATGCGGGAATGGGATGATCCGCTTCTGTTCTTCTCTTTACTTTTCTCATTAAAAAAATACAGACAAAATGTTTTGCGATATTGAAAAAAAATTCTCATCTGATTCTTCTTCTTCATCTGATTCTTCTTCTTCTTCTTTTTCTTCTAAGGATCTCACCGGAATTGCTAAGGATCGAACCGATATTGAACAACGAATTGCGATGGAGATTTAAAACGGAGAGTACCTTCATGTGCCTCCAACTGTGATTGTTTTGGTTCGGTGAAAATGATAAAGATTAAGTAAAAAAGAGCAAATCTGTTTGTGTTTTCCTTTGCATGGTTCGATTTCTTGTAGATCTAATTTATCCTGTTTGTGTTGTTGCTTTTGTGTTGTTGCTTATGTTCTTGATTCAGAGATTAATCTGGAGAACAAGACCGAAGAGGAGACTCATTAGCCGAAGAAACAGAAGCTAGAGCATTCTCTTGAGAACAATGTTGTTTCACCGGTCTGGTATCACGTTGAAACCAAAGCAAGAGTTTGTTTCTAAATCAGCTTCTCAGGAAATCAGTGAACAAAGGAGAAAGTAAGCAAAGTCTCTTTTTGATTTTTCTTTGATGATTAAACTATTGTGAATGTTTGCTTTATCGATTTGAGTTTCTTTGTTTCTTTCTTTGTGGATAAGGCTACGTATCTTTTGATTTTACATTTTGGTTGCAATGTTTATATGATTATATATCTAAGGCGTAGAGATATATCAACAATCTTGCTATTTATAACGTAATAGTTAGATCATTTAGAGTCTTATGTTACAGTGTCTTACGATTTAGTGGTATAGTAGTATGATATAATGTCTTCAGATTTCTCTAAGCTTATGACTATGTAATTTACTATAACGAGATGTTGTTCTTGCAGAGTGAGAAGATTATGAATGAGATCAGCAACCTGCAAAGAAAGCTAAGAAACTAAATAACCTCTATATATGATTATGAATGAGATATTGCTTTATATGATTTTTTCAATTTCGACGTTAATATTTTGTCTTTTTTTTTTGTTTAGGGAATGCAATTGATGGATGAGAATAAGCAGCAAAGGCAGCAAGTATGAATGAGATGTTGCTTTATATGGTTTTCTTGAAGGTTTGGAGGATTTGGGTTTGGTATGAATCTTAATATGTTCCCTTGTTCCTCTCTGTTTCTTGATACTTTTGTTCTGTCTTCATTTTGCAAAGATGGGTTCTGCTCACAAAGAGTATGAGTTTTTGAGTGAGAATATCGTTTGGTTCTGATTTGTATGTCTTGAAATATTGTTCAATGGTTCTTGTTCTTATCTCGTTTAACGACTTTTGTTGAAATTGATGGTCCATAGACTAGTATGAATTATTTCTATTGTCCCTATTCTATAGTATTATGTGTCTTTACGTTGTTTGTTTAGTCAATTTTGGTTCTATGAAGTTTCTATGAGTTGTATGTTTGGGACAAAAATTGCCATATGAACCAAACGATATTTTAAACACACAGGACAAATCACATGATGGTGGAGGTGAGTGATGAGTTTTTCTAAATTTTAGTTTGTGTAGCTTACTTTTCTTATGGTGTGATTAACTTTGTGCTTGAATATTTTAATGCAGATGTGGAATCCTCGTGGCATAGTTGGTGTTATCACAGCGTTTAACTTCCCGTGTGCAGTTCTTGGTAAGTTTTGTCTCCAACAGTTATTGAACCTTGTAGTTCCTTTAGTATTGCATTGCATTGACGTTGTAGCTGAGTTTTTGTAAATCATTAATCGCCATCAGTGTGGACTATGACAAGAGAATGTACTATCCGGTTTTCGTCTTTGCCCTCAAAGCTCTTTGCAAAAAGAAAGATCTTCACAGAGAGGTAATGCCTAATCACGTATAGCTATCATCATTCAATACATTAAAAATATTAAAAAAATATTTATGTAAATAAATAATTAAATTTATATCGCCATAATCCTAGCAATTTATGTAAATAAATAAATAATACATTAAAAATATTTTAAAAAATCCTAGCAAATCAAAACAAAAGTAACGATATCATGAGAAAAAAAACACAAAAACCTAAACGCAGAAACATTAAGAAAGGCGACAACTCAGAGATGGATACCAATTATATGGATTTCGAAAAATCGCAATCAGTCGACTATGAGACTCAGCAACTCATATCAGCTTTAAACGCAACTGATGAGATTGGCAGTTCTCAAGGTTCACACCCGACTCAAGAACGCAAAAGAAGGCTAATTAATGTTGATGAAGATGATGGTTCTGATGTTGAAATCGTGCCAACACGAACCACTCAACCTCGTAAAGAAACAAGTTTTAGGAAAGGGATAGCTCCAAACTCAAAGAAACCAATGATCCAATCTACTCTACATGTTGGAATAGGATCTGCTTCACAAATACAATCACGTAAAAGTACTCAACCTGTTAAGGATACTAATGGTGGAGGCAGAAACACATGTAAGACTCAACATAAGAAGCAGAAGAATCGAGATGATCAGATTGAGGTTGAAGATGAATCTGATCACGATGAACCCGAGAATCAACATAAGGAGAATCGTCAGTGGTCGGATGTATGGAAATATTTCATTGTGGTTCTAAAAGAAAATGATGTGGAGAAAGCTGTATGCAATCACTGCAAGAATGAGTATGCGTGGAGCTCCCACTCGCATGGAACAACTGGTTTGCGAAGGCATCGAGATAAATGTAGTAAGTATCCAAGGAATCTCCGCAACATGATCATCACGGCCGATGCTAAAATACAAGCACGCAAGTATGACCACGATGTCTTTAGGCAGCTTGTCGCTAAGACAATAATTCAACATGACCTACCGTACTCTTATGTTGAGTATGAAAGAGTTAGAGATACCTGGAAGTACTTGAATGCTGATGTTAAATTCATTTCCCGGAACACGGCTGCAACAGATGTGTTCAGATTTTATGAAAACGAGAGAGATACCTTGAAGAGACAATTGGCAAGTCTTCCTGGAAGAATAAGTTTAACGTCTGATTTGTGGTCAGCAATCACACATGAAGGGTACATGTGTGTGACTGCGCACTATATCGACCATAACTGGAAGTTAAACAACAAAATATTAACTTTTTGTGCTCTCCCACCACCACATTCAGGTATGAATATAGCAATTTAGCTTCTTGAGTCATTGAACGAATGGGGAATAGGAAGAAAAGTATTCTCTCTCACATTGGACAATGCTACAAGTAATGATTCAATGCAAGATTTTGTGAAACCTCAACTGCTTTTGAGTAATGATTTGTTGTGTGGAGGTGATTTTTTTCATGTCAGATGTGCAGCTCACATACTTAATCTCATTGTCCAAGACGGTTTGAAGGTTATTGGCGACTCTTTGCATAAAATAAGAGAGAGTATAAAGTACGTAACTGCATCAGAATCCCGTGAGATACTGTTTGGAAAATGCGTGCATAATGCGGGTTTAAAGGTGAAAGTTGGTCTGATATTGGATGTGCAGACACGGTGGAATTCAACATTCCATATGCTTGAAAGAGCAATCAAGTACCGTGATGCGTTCGTTAACTTGCAGAAATTTGATCAAAGAAACTATAAGTTCTCACCAACAAATGAGGAATGGAGTAGAGCAGAGAAGATTTGAACTTTTTGAAGCCTTTTGCTGAGATCACTCGTTTGATGTCAGGTTCTAAGTACCCGACTTCGAACTTGTACTTCTATCAAGTTTGAAAGATCCAGGATTGGCTCCAATCGAATGAAGAGAGCGAAGATGAAATTGTCAGACATATGGTGATACCAATGAAAGAGAAGTTTGATAAGTATTGGGATGAAGTTAGTGACATTTTTGCAATGGCGTCAGTCTTTGATCCACGCTTGAAGCTTACATTTGCAGAATATTGTTTTGGGGAACTTGACATGAGGTCACGTGATGTAAAGTTGGAAAACTTGCGTGTTAAGCTTCGTACTCTGTTTGAGTCATACGACAAATAAAATCAAAGTCTACCTCACCTTCAACAGAGCCACGTGAGATTGATCAACAAAATGTTCGTGGTGGAAGACCAAAAGGAACTTTTGAGAATTATGATGTAAGTAATTCTTACTTCTTCATACATTCTAAAACTTCACATGAATTGTTTTTTAATCTTACAAAAAAATATGGCAGGATTTTTTTGCATTTCGCAAAATCGGTATTGTTGTAAGTGGGAAGACACCTCTCCAAGCTTATCTTGATGAACTTGCGCTTGAAATGGATGATTTTGAGAGCTTGGACATTCTCCAGTTCTGGAAAGATAATACTCATAAGTATGGTGATTTATCAGCAATGGCTTGTGATCTACTTAGTATTCCTATCACGACAGTAGCTTCAGAGTCCTCCTTTAGTATTGGTTCCCGAGTACTTAACAAATATAGGAGCCGCTTACTTCCAAGGAATGTGCAAGCTTTGATATGTAGTAGGAATTGGCTAAAAGGATTTGAAGCTTATGAGAACGGTAACTATATTAACTTTAACATATACTTTGTGTTTTATGCTTTAATATATTTCTAACTATCTTCAATTATTTGTATTTACAGAAGATGAAAATGATGGTAAAGAAGAGACACTACCATCGTTTGAATCCATTATCAATGATGAAGTTGAAGAAAAAGAAATTTGATGTATTATCTTGATTTGGTGTTTGATTTTTATTTACGTTTGGAATTGTTTGCTTTGATTTGATGTTTGGTTTTATTAGTTTTTGAGATTTAGTTATGTTTTGGTTATTTGTTTTTGCTTTTATATCTCTTATACTTTCATAAAGTTTCACTATATTCATGAACTTGTTTACCACTGAAAAAAGCAGACATACGAGCACTTGCTTATTATATATTCAAGCTAAATTAAAAAAAGATTTTCCAAAATTTATAATACATCTGGTGCTGTTAATGGAAGAGACTCTTAAAACGTGAATATTGTGTATTGCAAAATAAGATTATGTATTAAGATTAAAAAAACGTGAATATTGTACGACTCGTACGAGCATATGCTTATTGAAGAAACCAATTAAATCTAAGTAGCATAACATAATGAGTAGCAAATGGCATCAAAAACTCAATCTCAATAAAAGAAGACTTATAAAATGTAAATATCGTATTTCTAATTTCGATGACCCACGGGCCGACCCGCTAACCGCTTAAAAAGACGCGGGTCGGGATTGATCAGCCCTTACGGAGACCGCGACCCGCGGCGGTACGACCCACAAAAACTCAAATGAAAATAAAACCGCGGCGAGTCGGGACAATTGGTCGCAGGAGAACCCAATTGACATCCCTACTCACAACCACCCAAGGAATTTTATGTATTGGTTTTGGATACACGGGTGTTAGCTTATTGATCAAGTAAGCCTCTTGGCGTTTTCTCTTTTACTTCTAGTGGTTTTCTTAAAAGGTTTTGTAATTCTTTTGGTTGTCTCTTTCGCGTAGATGTTAGGTTCCTTTGGTATTCAAGATAAAGTCGATCCTTCGATCTTACAATATTTTCCCTTAGGTCTGTTTTCTTTGTTTCAACTTCTTTTAGTTTGGTTCTCCACTGTATTTTAAAAGCTTTTGTTGTTCTTTTGGTTGTCTCTTTCTTCAAAGGTTTATCCACGATGTGTCTATCACTTTTCAAATTTGTTTAGGATTCTCGGCTTACACTTACACAGTGGCGTCTCCACGATAGTTACTCTTTCGTCGCGCATCTTCCTTGTTAGTAACTCTTAGTGTTTTCTCTATTTTGGTGTTCTCTTGTTTACTGGTGTATTCTTGTGTAGCCTTTCTCGACAATGATGATGAGTATGGTTGCTTCGTCCTGATCGGTGAGTTGTTGTGTTTTGGCATCCTCTACACTATTTTCTAATGTGTGATAATTTTGGCATAATAGGTTAAATATGTGTGTACACGTGTTACATATACATGTGTAAGATTAAACGTTGATGCCTCTCGCTTTCTCTTGCTCAGCTCTCAAGATATCTCGTATTATTTAAGACAACGAACGAGTCCACTATTTCAAAGAGCAATGTGGGTAGCTGAGTTTCTAAAACTATAGTTGTTACATTTTGGCGTTTAGAAGTGTCTGATGGTATATGTGAGCATTAACCTCAAAATGGATACAAAGAACGTTGCCATGCCGAAGTCTAGCAAAGTATCTAGAGATGATAGAGGAACACTCTGTGAAATATCTCGTAATAAGAGTCGATGCTTACTAGAACGAATTAGCTCTCAAGAAGATGTTTTGCTTCTTTCCCCATTGCATGATGATGATCTTACCAACCACCATAATTAGTTGTTATTGATTATAGAGGTGTATTCTTGGATACTGACTGAGAGAGGCTAATTGTTGTGATAAGTTCAAAGTAAGTCGAAACTATAATTATCACTTTCAAACAAATGATTTATCTTCTTTTCTTAAAGCAATGTCTTTTTGGTTAACCACACATTTGTGTGTTCATGTTTATTTTTATGCAGATGCAATGATTATTTGCTTGAAGATGGAACTATACAGAACTTACATGTTGCCTATGTTTTATATATGGTACAATCATATAGAGTAACTTGGAAAATCCAGGTTAGATTATAACTTCTCTTTCATTTTGATAAGTTATTTTTGCTTCTTCTTTTTTCTTGAAGATGCATTTGTCAGTGATCGTGATGAAGGAATTACGTCCATTGATCTTTATTAAGGATAGTAAGTATTAAAAGGAAACAATTCTGCTAACACCAACACATAATGTTTGCTGGAAATGTCAAGGTCCTCACAAATTTCAAGAGATATGTACTAGTTTTAATTTTATGCCAGGTGTATTGGAACTTGATCTTATAGATGAAGTTGTTCATCTAGTAAGGCCATGTTCCAATTTTATCTCACTAACCGTGAGATATTTTGTATGTAAGAGTCATATATATATATCTTATTTATGTCAACTGTAATGCGTTCGACAGGTTTCAAGTGATGAATCAATCAATATGCAAGACAACTTGCCCTTAAAGAAGGTCTCCTTATAAGTATTTCACAAATCATCAATCACAAGTTTCTGCAAGTCTACAAATTCTTTTTTTCGTTTCCCGATATTTGCTTAGTGGTTTGGACCATTAGTATTCAAAGCTCAAAATCAAATGTGAATTTCATTAGGATTAGTTGTTTGTAGGTTATCAAGTTGGCTCTAGATTCACATTTCATATTGTGGAGTATTCCAACAACATAATCTAAAAACTGAAGGTGGGAATATCATATGGTGCAGCTACTACTGCAACAATCAAACTTGTTGACCATGCATGGAGTTGAGTATGTGATGAAGTTTCTCTGATTCTAAAAGTATTGTGGAACTGTAGAAATCCAATACTTAAGAATCGATATCACAACACAAGATTTAAGAATAACTCTCTTTATTAAGATCCAAACCTCAAAGGAAAAACTTACACAAAACCTTAATCTAAAACAAAGCTCCTTTTTATACTCTAAGACAAAGCCAAGTCTAATTAGGAATCCTAGATACTATTTAGATAACTCCTAAATAATATAACTTTCCTTTATCCATAACTCAGATAATTACTAGATAACTTATAACTCAAGTTATCTTTCAAGCTTAGTCTAACAATCTCCCTCTTAAGCTTGAAATTCGTTACTGGCCAAGTCTCGCATTCCCACTAAGTCTCTCATTTCTTTAAACTTGATTCTGCCCAAGGCTCTGGTCAGAATGTCAGCCTTCTGCTCATTACCCGGTACATGCTCGACCCGGATTAACCCTTTCTCAACACACTCTCTCAAGAAATGAAACCGAGTGTGTATGTGTTTGCTCCTTCCATGAAACACTGGGTTTTTCGTCAAGGCAATTGCCGACTTATTATCTACTCGAATAACAATCCTTTCACAATGATCACCAACGATTTCCTTTAGCAAGTCTTGGAGCCAAATTGCTTGTCTGGCAGCTTCCGTACCTGCCATAAATTCAGCTTCGCAGGATGATAGTGCAACAGTCTCTTGTTTCATCGAACACCAAGTAATAGGGCTCTCATCAAGATAGAAAACATGTCCAGATGTACTTCTCCCATCATCTGGATCCACATTATGAGAGCTGTCACTGTATCCAATTAGACTTACCTTCGAACCCGTCGATCTCTTGAAGCTTAGACCGAAAGTTGTGGTTCCTTTCAAATATCTCAAACACTGTTTGAGAGCTACTCCATGTGACTCCTTTGAATCATGCATGTATCTACTTAACACTCCCACACAGAAAGATAAATCCGGTCTTGTGTGTAGAAGGTATCGCAAGCAACCTATAGTCTTACGATAAGTTGTAGCATCAAAACTTGTCTCATTTTCGGATCTTGACAGCTTAAGACCAGCCTCCATATGCGTTTGTGACGAGTTACAGTCTGCAGACCTGCTTCTTCCAAGATTTTACACGCATATCGGCCTTGTTTTAGTGTTACTATCCCATTACGCTGAGTAACTTCAATCCCAAGATAATATGTCAACATTCCAAGATCACTCATCTCAAAAGTTGATGTCATTTCTCTCTTGAAATCTCCAGTGATTTCTGTACTTGTTTCAGTAACAAATAAATCATCAACATAGACTGCAACAAGAAGTAAATTACCTTTTACTTCCCTTCTGAATACTGAAGGTTCCTTGTGACATTTCTCAAATTGTAACCCTTTGAGAATCTGATTTAGTTTTTCATTCCATGCCCTCGGTGCCTGCTTCAGACCGTATAAAGCTTTTCTAAGCTTATAGACCTTATTCTCTTGACCTTTAATCTCAAACCCTTCAGGTTGTTCAACATAGACAGTCTCTTTTAATTCTCCGTGAAGAAACGTTGTCTTAACATCAAGATGATGTATCTCCCATCCATTTGAAGCTGCAAGATTTATAAGTAACCGTATTGTTTCAATTCTAGTAATAGGAGCAAATACCTCTTCGTAATCAACTCCATGCTTTTGTACATATCCTTTTGCCACTAGCCGCGCCTTGTACTTGTTAATAGACCCATCAGAATTTTTCTTGAGCTTAAAGACCCATTTCATGCCTATGGGTTTTGCGTGAGCAGGTCTCTCGACGAGAGTCCACGAGTTTAGCTTCGTGATAGAAGCAATCTCTTCTTCGCAGGCGTTCAACCACTTGTCGGAGCTCTTAGCATCAGAGAAATCTCTTGGCTCATCATTGATGCTCATTAACAGCACTTCTCCCTCCTGGTCTGCAATCAACAAATAGTCATTCAGATAGCTTGGTTTCACGCTTTGTCTCTGCGATCTTCTCAACTCTGGCGTAACAACATGAGCCTCTGTTTCACTCTCTTCTTCTCCGGCGAACTGTTCTTCTTCTCCGGCATCACCTTCCTCTTCTACATCGCCGGAGCTACCTTCAGCAGCGGCTCTGGCTTGTCGCGACTGACCTGTTTCTTCTCCAATCCTTTCAGCGTGACTTCTTCCCGATTGAGCTTCGACAGGCTCTGTTTCATCAATTCCATGATTACCATAAAGACCAATCTGAATTTTAAGAGTTTCTTCTTCACCCTTCTCTGAGTTTTTCGAGCCCTAATTCCAAGTCTTTGACTCGTCAAAGACTACGTCTCTGCTTACTATGACCTTACGAGTTGTAGGATCCAGCAATCGATAAGCTTTCGTCCCTGGTTCTGTTCCGAGATAAAAAAGCATACGGGATCTATCATCTAGCTTCCTTAGATGGTTTGACTCGACTCTCGCATAACCGACGCAGCCAAAAGTACGAAGATGGCTTACGTTTAGTTTCTTATAGTAAAACCTTTCATATGGAGTTTGGTCTTTGAGAGCTCTTGTTGCCACACGATTGAGAAGGTATGTGGAATGTCGTATGGCCTCTCCCCACAGATATTTAGGCACATCCATGTGTTTCATAATGCTCCTGGCCATCTCTAGTAAAGTTCTGTTATGCCTCTCAACTACACCATTCTGTTGAGGCGTGTAAAGAGCTGTGAGATGCCTTTTTACTCCTGTTTTATCGCAGAAAGAGCTGAAGTCATGAGACACGAACTCGCCTCCTCTATCTGTTCTGAAAGTTCGGATAGTATTCCCAGACTCTTGTTCTACTATGCTCTTGAATTTCTTGAATTTCTCTAGTGCCTCGCTTTTTTCTTTTAGCAAAACATTCCACATATACCTTGTATGATCATTAATGAGAACGAAGATGTACTTACTTCCTCCTGTAGTACTTGGAGTTATAGGTCCACAGAGATCTCCGTGGACTAGCTCAAGCTTCTCAGATGCGCGAAACGCAGTAGCTTGCGGGAAAGAGTGTCTGGCTTGCTTTCCTTTTAGACATGATGAGCATACTCTATTCTCGGCCTCAATTCGTGGGATTCCAATCACCAGCTCCCTTTGTGTCATTGATCGCAAAGACTCCATGTTTAT
The DNA here is from genome assembly GCA_900406275.1 of Anastatica hierochuntica. Taxonomy (NCBI): domain Eukaryota; kingdom Viridiplantae; phylum Streptophyta; class Magnoliopsida; order Brassicales; family Brassicaceae; genus Anastatica; species Anastatica hierochuntica. The sequence goes on along the minus strand of OVAN01002135.1, from coordinate 24,479 downwards.
ATGGCCAACACGAGCATGCCATAAGCTCGATTCACTGCTCACGTCTGCTACAAGACACACAGTTTCTCGCAGGTCCATGCGAACCTTATAGAGCCTATTTCTCGAGCGTGTGGCCTTAACAATAAGATTTCCATGTCTATCATGCATGGTCAAGTAATCTTCTCTCATTCTTACATCACATCCAGCTTATGTAGCCTGTCCAAGGCTAATAATGTTGCTTCTTAAGTCCGGAGTAAAGTACACATCCGATATTGTTCTCACTTTACCATTCTTATCAAGAAATTCGATTGATCCTTTGCCTTTGATATCAATTCTCGAGTCATCTCCAAAACGAACCTTCCCTGTAACAGACTTGTCGAGGGATGAAAAGTACCTGAGATCCCCACTCATATGATTAGAAGCTCCATTATCAAGATACCAAAGATTATCATTGCCATTTCTTTCTTCGAGCTTACTAGGAAACACCTTTCCTTCATTCAAGAACACCACCTCATGTATCATAAGCTCTGCAGCTTCTTGTGTCTCACTCCCTTCATTCTCTAAGGTTTCTTGGAGCTTAAGTAGACGGTCCGGACAGTTAGAGGCGTAATGGCCTAGCTTATCGCATCGATAGCATGTAATCTTAGATACATCCCTTGCTCCATCCCTTGCTCCATTAAATCTGCCGCGACCTCTTCCTCTGAAGAAGCCTCTCCCCCTTCCTCGGTTTCTAAACTCGGCACTATACTCACGATTTTGGGCAGTTTCTGAGCTAGGTGAGCTCGCATAGAGAAGCTTACTCTGATCCTCATTCACCGTCTCATCATCATCTTCAGAAATACGTTCTTCATAAGCTTTCATGCGTCCTACAATGTCTTCAAATCATGTAGTTTTCAAGTCTAGGACTTGTTCTAAAGCAGCGACGATGTGAATATACTTCTTCCTTGGAAAACTTTTAAGAAATTTCTTAACAAGCTTAGTCTCCTCTATCTCTTCACCAAGCACAGCTGATTTAGACGCAAGCTTGGATAATCTGTTCACAAACGCATCTACCGTATCACTTTCTTTCATCTTTAATCTATCAAACTCATCCATTAGAGTTTGTAGTCTTGCTTCTTTAACCCGTTCAGCTCCTACATGTCGAGACTTTATAGCTTCCCACACTTGTTTAGCTGAGCCTATCTCCCCAACTTGGAGAACAAGTGCCTCTGGAATTGATTCAAACAATAGCGCCATTGCTATATCATTCTTTTCATTGTTTATTTCTTCTGTCTCTATTACATCCCATACCTTGTGCACTCTTAGCACAACCTTCATCTTCATAGCCCAAATGGTATGGTTTGTAGCATTCAAAATCGGGCACTTTATGGAAGAAGGAGCTCCTCCTTCCGTCACCGCAGCTGTTGTCGGTGTAGAGGTACCGCCGACGGGTGTAATCTCAGCCATGATCACGTAAACTTGTCGCCAATAGTAGCTTCTGATTCAAACAGGTCAATCTTCTTCCTCAAAAAACAGAGCAGCTTCTCTGTTTTTTTTTCAAATCAACTTCTGTGGTTTCAAAGCTCGGTTTCAATCAATCTGTTGCTTATCAGGAACAAAACTCTCGTGATGTTTATCGGCAACAAGCTCAAGAAGTAATGATCTTTGTCAAGCTCTGATACCAATTGTAGAAATCCAATACTTAAGAATCGATATCACAACACAAGATTTAAGAATAACTCTCTTTATTAAGATCCAAACCTCAAAGGAAAAACTTACACAAAACCTTAATCTAAAACAAAGCTCCTTTTATACTCTAAGACAAAGCCAAGTCTAATTAGGAATCCTAGATACTATTTAGATAACGGCTAAATAATATAACTTTCCTTTATCCATAACTCGGATAATTACTAGATAACTTATAACTCAAGTTATCTTTCAAGCTTAGTCTAACAGAAACTAAACAGTGGTGTCTCGAGTATTTTTCAAGACGAAATTCTACTCTTACTTTTTTTAAAATTTATCTACTCAATAAAATAGAGCATTCAATGCAAATAGACAAAAACATGAAATAGTTTTTGTTCTTACCTATCTGCTCCTGGAGAGAATGGTAAAAGATACTTGTAAGGGCAATGCTCCCAAGATTAATGCTCAATACATAACTTTTTTATGTTGGGCTAAAACAATTGTGGTTATAGTGATTTTGTTGACTTAAGACAATCGTCGTCTGTATTGGTAATGGCAAGATACGAAACCTTGATCCCCAGTATGATCGAAATTATTAATATGTTGATATACAAATTAGATGCATACCATGAATATCATGAATATCATGTATACCATGAATATCATCTGTAATACATTTACTTAGTCTTGTGTAGCAATTGCAATCAAGACTATATCTCTTATATTTTTATTAACTTTCTCCTTAAGTCTTCTTTTACAATTTCACTACTCTATTTTATTTGGATGTTCTGATGACAGTTGAAGCGAAAAACTGGAGTTGGTGGTGTTAACTAGTAAGTAGTAATTTATCAAAAAAACAAACAAGAAGATAAGGGTTGTTTCATCTTGTGCTGGCTAAAACTTATGTGAAAGCAAAGACATTTATTAGTGCATCCATTTTTCGTTTCATGTTGATTGCATGTCGCCTTAATCTGCAATCATCATCATATTGTTCAAACACTCACAGTGCACAAATCCAAAGATTGGTTGGATATTAGGAGAAATCGGGGTAAAATCTATTGTAACGATTTTGATTAACCAAAAATGAAAAGCTTGGTGATATAATATCGAAAAGAGTCTGTCTTATTACGTAATAGCTTTAGGTATTTATACAAAGGCAAGTCCTAATCTGATAACTACTAAGAATATTTACATCATTATCGTATATTATGTAGTGTTTATCTCTATACTCCCCCTCAAGTTGGAAGTGTGAGGTTGTGAATACCCAACTTGAACAGTAAGTCTTCGAAATGAGGTCGAGGCAATGCTTTGGTTAATATATCCGCAAGCTGATTCTTGGAAGCAATGTGTTCTGTAGTGATAAGCTTGGAAGCAACTGCTTCTCGTACATGATGACAATCTTTCTCGATGTGCTTAGTATGTTCATGAAAAACTGGATTTGCCGCAATATGTATGGCTGATTTACTGTCACAATAAAGCGTCATTGGTGATGTATGAGCTATGCCAAACGAGTGAAGAAGATCTTTAATCTATTTGAGCTCCTTAAGGGCAGCGGACATAGCTCGATATTCTGCTTCAACAGAAGAGAGTGAGACAGTATCTTGCTTCTTTGTTTTCCACGAGACTAGAGAGTCACCAAGAAAAACAATATATGCACTCAGAGATCGGCGAGTTGATGGGCAAGCTGCCCAGTCTGAATCACAATGAGAACTGATATGCAACGTGTCCTGTGCTTTGAGAAATATCCCTTGTCTCGGACAACCTTTAAGATATCGAACTACTCGTAATGCCGCTTCCCAGTGAGGTAGTAGTGGTTTATGAATAAACTGGGAGAGAAGTGAACAGAATAGCCAAGTTCAGGTCTCGTATTGGTGAGGTATATGAGACGACCAACAAGGCGTCGATATTGTTGCGCATTGGCAAGAGGTCCTTCGGCTAGAGCAAGTTTGTGATTGATCTCGATGGGGACAGGAGAAGGCTTGGCGCCCAACAAGCCAGCTTCAGAAATGATGTCTAGAGCATATTTTCGCTGGGAGAGAAAGAAACTAGATGCATTGCGAGCTACTTCAAGACCTAGGAAGTACTTGAGCTTTCCCAGATCCGTCATGCGAAGACAACGATGTAAGTAGTCTTTAAACTCTTGTAGTGTTGTAGCATCATTACTTGCAATCACGAAATCACCTACGTAAACCAAGACGTGAATACAAGTTGCACCACGCACCTTACAGAAAAGAGAGTGATCTGGATATTCATGAGAGAATCCAAATTTCTGAAGAGCCGTAGCAAGTTTAGAATACCAACACCTGGGAGCTTAGCGAAGACCATACAAAGACTTCTTTAGACGACATACTTTAGTAGGATCAGAACAAGAATATCCCTGAGGCAATTTCATATAGACTTCTTCTTCGAGATCACCATGAAGAAAGGCGTTTTGCACGTCCATTTGGTGAACAAACCAGTCTTTCGCCGCTGCTACTTTAAGGATTGGACGAACCGTAGTCATCTTAGTAACAGGGGCAAACGTTTCTGTAAAATCTTCTCCCTCCGTTTGATTGTTTCCAAGGACAACAAGGCGAGCTTTATGGCGTTCCAAGGTGCCATCATATCGATATTTATTCTTGAATATCCACTTGTTTCTCAAAGCCTTTTTACCCGGAGGAAGTTCAGTTATGTCCCATGTATGGTTGATTTCAAAAGCATCAATCTCTCTGTCTATGGCATCACACCAAACCTTTAATTGTGCAACATCTTTATAACAATGTGGCTCATCAGAAGTGATTATAGAGACCATAAACACTATGTGTGCTGCAGAGAACACCGCATCAGAGAGATAACTAGATATTGGGTAAGGAGTGTTACCTAAGAATGCCGTTTGTAGAGGTTCTGAATTGGCCGGAGTGAGCGCGTGAGAGGGTTCAACTTGAGCGGAGTGAGAAACGTAATCTTTGAGTAGAACTGACGGTTTCTTTTGTTGATGACCTTTACCAAGAAGCTCAGGCAGACCTGGAGATGGAGGATTCTGATCAGCAGTAGGAACAAGATCTGTAAGTGTTAACTCTGTTTCTGCCGTAGGAGTAGTGACAGGTTTCGTGTTTGGCAAGGCTGTGTCGTGTGCTTTTAACGATGAAGAACTATCAGATTGAGGTGAAGACACGTCGATTATAGCAGTTGGACTTGTGTCAGGCAGGTGCTGTGAATCGGGTTGTGACGAAGGTACAGTAGAAGAGCTCCCCCTTGAGTCTAAACCAGGTAGTAACCAATCATCAAAGGATGGATGATGATAGTTCATGGACGGAGTAACATAATCAGATTGTTCAATGCCCGAAAAAGTATTTTCCGAGAATACAACATCGCGACTAGAGAAGAACTCATTACGAGAGATATCATACAATAATCACCCCTTTTTACCATATGGATATCCCACGAACAAGCAACGCCTACTGCGATCTCCGAATTTATCCTTATCTCTTGATTTTCGATGGGCATAACATAAATATTCGAAGACTCTTAGCTGATCATAGTTCGGTTTTCTTCCAAACAGGAGTTCGTACGGTGTCTTCCCATGTAGAACTTGAGATGGAGTGTAATTAATCAAGTGAGTGGCTGTGAGGATGCTTTCTCCCCAGAAAGTGACCGGAAGACGAGCTTGAAATAGACATGCTCGAGCTACAGTTAGTATGTGACGATGTTTACGTTCGACCCGACCATTCTGTTGCGGAGTATCAACGGAAGATGTTTGATGGACAATTCCATGTTTCTTAAAGTATGATGTCAATGCCATGAACTCGGTTCCGTTATCTGTACGAATTGTTTGGACCGATTTCCCAAATTGGCGTTGACTGTAGGCTAAGAATTCTTGAAGAAGTTTTGATACTTCAAATTTTTCCAGCATCAAATGCGTCCACACTGCTCTATAAAAATCATCAACAATCTTCAAGAAATACCTAGCACCACAAGTAGAAGGTGTTCTGTATGGCCCTCAAACATCACAATGTATAAGAGAAAACGGTTCAGATGCTTTATTAAGAATATCATGAAAAACACCACGTGTTTGTTTAGCACAAAAGCATATCTCATAAGACTTAGATTTTTCTGAATCAAAAACCAACCGATCTAAAAGCGGTAAAGAAGACAAAGCACGAAAAGATGGGTGTCCAAGCCTTCGATGCCATAAATCTGATGTAGCACTATTGTTACTATCAGCTCGATGAACTCTTGCAGCTTTGACCCCCGTAAAGTAGTAAACCCTCTCACGTTCTTCACCCGTTCCAATCAGGGTCCTCGTAAAACAGTCCTGCAAGACACAAAGTGTATCAGTAAAGATTGTTATGCAACCGGTTTGTTTCAACAAACAAGACACATAAATCAATGTGCAATTGAAGTCGGGAACATATAGAACTTCGCTTAGATAGTAATCATGGCTCAAAATGAGCTTGCCATGTTTAACAGCTCGTGAATGGCGAGCATGAGGAAAGGAAATAGCCGAAGGAACAATATCAATTGTGTCACTCAAAAGTGACAAGTTACTAGTCATATGATAAGATGCCCCCGTATCTATGACAATATCTGTAAGATTTGTTTTACCGTCCGTTTTCTCAGTAGAAACAGTAGAACGTGACGTTTGCAGTAGTTATAGAAGTTGAGCAATTTGATCACTGGTTAGGTTTATGTTCGGAACAGAAACATTGTTGGATTGTGTTCGTGGTGTACTAGATCGTCCACGTCCACGATTACCAGGACCAAAAGAGCGACCACCCCTTCCACGTTCGTTACCTGGATTGTTCCTTTGTTGCTCATACCACCAGTCAGGATACCCGTGCAAAAGAAAGCATTCAGTTGTGTCATGTCCTTTACGAGAACAATGGGTACACGATTTGTTTGGATCTCTGTTTCGCGAGGCATTAGCCACAATCATGCGCTGCGAATCTTCCTTGGAGAAGTCAGTTTTGACCGAGAATCCTACAACCTCTGTTCTAAGCTCTTTAGAGCGTGTAGTTTGATTATGCTGCTCCTCTCGAATGACACGAGAATAGACATCATTCAGGTCTGGCAGTAGATCCTCGTCAATGATTTGAGAGCGGATAGTGCGGAAACGAGACTCGTCTAATCCAAACAGGAATTTATGAACTTAAATGTCTTCACGTTCTTTTTCTATGTCAGCAGATGCTTCACAGGTGCAAGAACGAGATGACTTCATATTATCTAGCTCTTCCCAAAGCTTTGTAAGTCTGCCATAATACTCAAGCACGGTCTGTCCCTCTTGATTGCAACTATTGATCTCGTCTCTTAGCTGATGTATCCTTACACCATTAGAGACAGAGAATCGTCGGCGTAAGTTGTCCCAAAGCTTATAGGCGTCAGGAACAAACGTAACAGTGGATCGAATCTTAGGTTCGATGGAGGTTCGAATCCAACCAATAATCATAGAATTGGTTGCTAACCATCTGGAAAGATCCGGTTCTGTTGTTGGCTTCGGGATAGTTCCATCAACAAAACCTCGTTTTTGTTTTGCTTGCAGAGAGTTGGACAATTCCATTGTCCATTCAGAGTAATTATCTCCGTGAAGTAGAACCGGTGTGATAAGTGAGCCGGGATTGTCTGATGGATGTAGAAGGTAAGGGGAGGAGAGTTTATCGACCGTAGCCGATGTAGAAGAAGAGGTAATAGATGTGGCAGTAGGAGTAGATTCCATGTTCCTTGTTATGAAAGAAACACAGAGGTTGTAAGGTAGGATTTAGGTGTTTTCTCTGTTTTGAAGGTAAAAACAGAGGAAGAAGAATAGAAGAAGAAAGTAACGAAGCAAAGAAAAAAATTTAAGGTTTGGATCTTTTCTCTGCTCTTGATACCATGATATAATATTGAAAAGAGTCTGTCTTATTACGTAATAGCTTTAGGTATTTATACAAAGACAAGTCCTAATCTGATAACTATTAAGAATATTTACGTCATTATCGTATATTATGTAGCGTTTATCTCTATACTTGGGAAGTTGTCTTGATTTTTCATATGGATTAACACACGAGAGTTTTAAAGAGCTTAAAACGAATTTACATTGGGCGGAAATGAGACAATAGGTTCATATGAAAACTGGACGTCTATTTGTTTTTGACAAAGTTGATAAAAACTCATTATGCCCGTGCGAATCAACCAGTTTTATATATACACACTTGGACTATTTATTACATCACCATAATTTTGCCCTCCAAATATGGTCTCAAAGCAGAACCGTGGAACCAATTCAACAAACAGAACCGGTTTAGTGTGATTTGGAATCAGAGAACATGGAGAAAAGGTTGGAACACACTGGGATTGGGAGCAGCGAAATGGAGCAAATCTCTATCTTGTTCAAAAAATCTCATCTCTTGTTCATTTAGATTTACCCAAACTTCAATTCCACCAGCTTCTTTCGAGTCAAGAAGCGCCACAATGTTTTTCTGTCTAACCGAGGGAAACCCGACCCAAACCGGATTACCCCAACCGAAATCGGTTTCATATAAACCGAATCGACAAGCACTGGTGAAGATGTAGAAATCGTAATCTCTACTTGCAATCATATCTCCTGCTTCTTTCTGGTAGTTGCAGATGATCTCTGTTGCATTTGGGTTTCCTACAAGCTTAGGTATATGGTTATTTTGAAACCTCTGTTTCGCTTTTCTTATCTCGGAAACCAAAGTTTGAAGCTTTGTCTGGTTTCTTCCTTCCTCTACTTTTGCTGCAAAGTAGCTCACGAGATTGCCGATTGAGTTCTTTTTGAATGGTGGAGACAGACGAGAGCGTAGACTCGCTGAGTTTGCGAGAATTGATGGTTTCCATGTTCCTGAAACTCTTCTTGTAGCTTTCATTGCACTTCTCCATATAAGAGCTGAAACAGCTTCGAATCTTGTAGGTTGATTCACTTCAAAGCTTGAAGCTTTTGCTTGTAAAGCTTGAATACTCGAAGAATCAAATACGAATCTCTTAGACAGAGTCTGCTTCATCCTGATCTCTGGCTCAATCACTGGTGCAGGGGAAGTCTCAGAGAAATTTCCAGGGGGGAAGATCTTGGCCGAGTCGAAAACCGGAGATCCAACCGTTTTGATTGATCCTCGGGATGAAATTGCAGCCCAGCTCTTCATGAATAAACTGATGGAAGTTGCGTCAGCGAGTTTATGAGAGATACAAACTCCTATAGCCATGCCTCCACATTTGAAGAAACTCGCTTGAGCAAGAAGCAGTTTGGTTCTTGTCTCTATGGAATCAACTGATGTAGGAATCAGTTGTTGCAAGCTGTCTGAAGAGGGCTCTTGTAAAAGACTCGAAAGCGATGAATTAACTTCTGCTTCGAGGAAATCAGCACCCGAGTCATTACAGTCGATGCTTATGTTGCCTTTGAGCCGTCCAGCGAGAGGGTAAAAATGAGTAAAAGTCTCGGATAATGACTCCTTCAGCTTCTGCAGTTGCTCAGCAGGTTTAATGCTGTTATTACCTGAATAGAAGAAAACCATAGGACCAAAGATTGTCGGGCCGAGTTGTTCTAAAAGAGAGAGTTTAAAGCTCTTTAAGTGTTCTGGAGTTGGAGATGATGGCTTGATGATGTCTCTTGAGATCACATCGACTCTCATCAAACATTTCTGGTGGTGAAACCTCCTGAAGAAAAACTGACCAAGAGTCATCGTTCTTCTTCGGATTCTTTGTTAGAAGAATAAACCCGTTGTGATAGAACTTTAATAGACAAAATCCAAAGATTCTTGCAGGAAAATGCCAATGGATCCTCTGTACACTAAAGGACAAAACTCCAAGATCATTTTAGTATTAGAGCAATCTCATCGACATAAACCAAGTGACTTTAGACATAGAAAATTCATTTTTTCATAATAACATGTTTCCAGGAAATAAGTATACAGACAAATCAAGAAGTGAAAGAGGACAAACTAGTCTCAGGGTCGAAACCCAGAGACTTGAAGCCAGCAAGTAAATGTATAATAGCTTTTAAGGAGCAAAGACAAGAAAATAAACCATGGACCTATTTTTGCAATCATGTAAAGTGCAGAAACTCTTACGTCGCCATTGATGTGTGTCCCCTTGAAGCAACAATCTCTTCAAGCTGTCTCCAGGTTTCTCCATTCCTCTTCTTAGTATCTTCTGCTTTTAGCTGATCTTCTTGGAACTTGCACAAACATTCTTCGAATAAGTCTGGATTTGTATCAGACAAAACCTTGAGAACATTCTCGGTCAAGTTCTTCACAGCCTGATTCCAATGGCTACTCCCATTTTTCTCCAAAGCAGGAAACACTATTGGTAGAATTATTCTGCTATTCTGTCTCACCAAATTACTGACATGATCGTTGTTCCACAAGTATAAAGCCCGTTCCGCTACCTAAGCACACAAGCAGTAAAATTGATGAACAATACAAGAATCTTAAGAATCAGTATGCATCTTCTAACTAAAATTACCTGAAAGTGAGAACTGCTCAAGCACTGAGCAACTTGGCGAGAGAGTGGAATCATACACCGCTCAAACTCTGTTAATTGAGTTGCTTCTAGAATCTCCTCCAATTCATTCAAGAACATGATTTCTTTGGAGCTATTAGTAACCGGCCAGTATTTCAACAACCCTCTAATAACAGTATCAGCAAGCTTACAATCTTTCTCAACAAATTGTATAACGCAGTACGAAAGCTGTTGATGGTAATTCGGTAAGCATTTCAGTTTGTGCAGAGGAACTAAGACTCGAGTAAGGAAGAGCTTGTGTTCTTCCTTGAGAGGTAAAGCGAATCCATTGATGATGGACCCCAAAACTTCAAGAAACTCAGCGATTCCTGAGTGCCTCCCAGTCTCAAATATGAAATCATAGAGGATATTGTTCATTGTTTTCCTAATGAATGGACGATGAACCATAAACCTTCCATAGATCCGGTGAAGTATTGCTTTCAGATACTCTCTCTCCCTAGGATCATCAGAATCAAACAAATCCAATAACTTGAGAACGAATGTATGATCAATGTATTTCTTGGATATCTTTGCGTCTGTGTTGGGAGATGCAACGATTCTTAGAAGGAACTCATAAACAATCTGTAAGTGAGGCCAAGAAGGATTCAAAGATCCTTCTTCTTCTTCTTCCAAATCGAATGCTTCTGGAGTTTTGTTCTTCCATTGTCGATTAGGATCACAAAAGAGATTGGCAGAAATCATCTTTGTAGCTTCTTGAATAACAGATTCAGGAAACTTTGCATTCCCTGAAGAGAGAACATAATCCACGACTTCGACAAGTGTTTGCCTTTTGATCTCCTTCTCCTTAAGGTTATGTTGAGGCTCAGCGACGAAATCAAACACTAGAGAACATAGCCTAAGCTTCTTAAGAAACAGTTGTTGCTTGTCAGAAATGGAAACATCTTTCAACCTTGGCAGCATCTCAAAAGAAACACAATCCAACATATCACTACTAGATGATCTCTGCTGGCTTAAAGAGTTTGAAACCTCATCACCTTCTGGAGTTTGTGATTCACCATTATCCCAAAACTTAGATGAAGGTTTCTTAGGAAGCTTCCCAAGTATCTGCTTTAACATCTTCTCTCAAGCTCCCAATCTATTGGATCACAGTTTTCTACAGAGGTTACTAGATCTCGATTTGACTAATCATCGAGACAACGCAAAAGAAGTAAGCAGAGGAAGAAAAGGTACAACCTTTGTGCTTTGTTATCAAAAATCAAGCGCGCGAATTGTTTCTGGACACAGAAAGCAAGATCTGGATAAAAACATGGATTTGCTGAATCATAGCAGAACTTGGGTTTGACCCAAGTAATCTTAACAATCAAACTACCAAGAAGAAGAAGAAGGGTTTAGCTTTTGATTAGCTATTGCTTCGTTGGCATCGAGAGAGAGAGAAATGGATAAAGATTAGCGAGAGAGAGAGAGAGAGAGAGAGAGAGAGAGGATGGTGACTGAGAGAAGACCGTAAGACCAGAGAAAGTTTTCACTGTATGAAATGAACAGAGAAGAGCATGTCGACAAAGTTTAAGATTCAGATCCAATCACTGAACAAATCTCAATTATGGAATTTATCTTTTGAGATGTGGAGTTCGTAAACAAATACACAAAGACCCCCAAAGCTGAAACCACATAGGGAAACCAAAACTTATCCTTAAAAAAGCACAAAAAATGTTCCATTCTCATAAAGTCATTATTTTTAGGGTGTTTCACACATTTAGACATTTAGTTGTTGTCATAAAAAGCACTTTGTTTATGTTAGGCATCTAATTTTGAATAAAAATCATATACCCTTCAACTAAATGTGGTTGTGTAGTTAAAGATGGTCAAAAGGAAAAAAGTAATAATTATTCGGCGGATGGATAAAAAGTTTTTTTTAGATTTTTTTATGCAACCGAAAATCAAAATATTTACTTTTGTAAAACAGGTGTTTTGTCCTCGAAAAACTTTTCCGACGAAAAGCCCTAACAAATCTGTTTGTGTCATTGATTTATACAAATTCTTTAAAACTATTTGGCAATATGAGACGGTACCGTGCTGTTCTCGGTAGCACGTAGCTAGTTTAACGACGCATCCTCAGAGTTACTACGAACGGCGAAATTTCGACAGCTAATCGGGTTGAATTCAAAACTCAATAAAACATTGTATCTTCTATCTTTTGTTAGGTTCACATTTATGTTCATATATGTCTTTGTTTGCATCATCGTACTTGAAAGTAACTTTTTCAACTTTTGAGTACGCATAAGGATCGAAGGAATGTCGGACAATGAACTACCAGAGAAATTGTTTGAGACGGACGGGTACCCTAATGGCAAATTAAACATATATTCGAAGATATACTATATTTCTCCTATATACCATAAGTTGAAAGGTATAAGAAGCTCGATATCATAAGAAACTTGCTATTTGGAGGTCTCTTTGAGTTCCCAGTCGGACGATGTACAATATCGAGAAAGTTAATCCGTTAGCTGTTATCTAGACAAAGGAAGAGATTGGTTTTTTTGACTGTGTTCGGTAGAAAACCGTTGAGGTTTTCGCTTGTAGAGTTTGGAGTTATAATCAACCTTCAATGTGAAGACTTTCTCGATGATTACGACTTCGACTACAACCCAAACAAACCTGTAGCAGATTCTCGGGACTGAGCTTATTGGTAAAGACCAAAGAACGATGCTAGGGGATTTCTATAATTTGTTAGATAAGTCAAATGACATGCCTGATTAGCAAAAGCTTCGACTGACTCTAGCTATGATTATTGATAATGTGTTGGTCGCTATACACCAGGTTGGTAGGCCTACATCGAAATACGTGGAGATGTTGAAGGATCTAGACAAGTTTCTTAAGTTTCCTTAGAGGTAGAGAATTCGTCCTTCATATTATTACTGCACTACACGAAACAAAAAACACGGGAGGTGCAATGATCCAGTGGATTTGTTGAGACAAAATTAGCAGCATACAATGAGCCTTCAAAGATTCTCTTAGGTATTGTAGTTGCTTGCCTTAAGGAATATATGTGTCCTTTCTGAGAAACCCCCAGATCCTACAGACGAAAATTAACTGATGGATGTGACATTTGTATGCCAGGCCAATGTGATTACAATAACAACCAAAATGTCTTCGAGATTGAAAAAGATAGCAAGGTATGAATGTTGGTCTATATAACAAGACATATGACTAGTTAGGAATTATATGGTCATATTACGTGGACACAACTATTTGTTTATGTCTATTGATGAATTATATGGACATATTACGTGGACACAAATATTTATAAAAATCATTTAGAGAACTTAAGTGATCGTTAATTTAATTTTGTTAGTAAATAACAAAAATTTATGTTTAGTATACCTAAAACTGGTACACCCGAGTACTAAAAAGACAAAGCTTTTAGATGTCTTTTGTCCATAGAAACTAATCCATATATAAATGTGTATACACGACTGTTTTAGAAAATGTCCACATTATTTTATATATAGCGATATATGTCCATTAGGATGTCCACTCACAGCAATGCAGATTCTTTTATTTGGTTCAAATGTTTGAATAATAAAAGAAATATCCCCACAAGTCAAGGCAAGAAAATCGATAACAATTGTGAGCTAACTTAGTGAAAAAACTATATCTAATATTAAAATGATGCAACTCCAGTTTCAGATAAACACATTTCACACATCTTACAAAAAATCACGAGAGGAGGTATTAAATAACACATTTGACCCAAAGGTTGTCGTTGGGTTGGCCACTGGCATTATGATCCCAGCGGCGATTCGGTAGTGAATTGACTCTCCAGTTTGGTAGAAATCTTCATTTTTTGAATCAACAATATTGATGTCATATATAGCTCTGCAACCCTTTCGCATTTTCTAAAAAACTAGTAATAATATGAGACAAGATCACAGTACCAAGTGAATGATGGCATCTTGTCGAGACGTTCTAGATAAAACAATATCTTTTCCGTCCCATAACCAACTTTTCAGTGCGTCCAAACCGTCTACAGCTACATAGCTCGCAATTTTGCAGAGAACGAATATTGGGAGATCTTTATTGGCTGGTAGGAGCTGCATTAGCGAAAACAAAATGGTCCTTGTGTGAGTCGTATAAAACGATGTTGTTATTTTTAATAAAATATGTAGATTCTTACCCTTTGTTTCCCATAAGAGTCAACCATTTGCTTCCATTTTTTGTCACTGTCTGGCATTCCAATTTTGTGTATCTGCATACTGCTCCACTCATAAACTATATGTCCAAACTGTTCATAACACATGTAATCATTTCACTTGGTTAATAAGTGTTTCGTATAAATTGACACTTTAAAATGGATATGTAATTGTAAATGGATGTGTACTGGATATGTGTTGTTATTACATTGATTACATACACATTCACTGTTAATAGTGTTGTTTTTGCATTTATTCCATACATTTAATGTTAATATTTAATGGTTAATAGTTGTTTAGTGGTTAATATTTTTAGTTATGAATAAGCTTTTAACTTGTCTACGAATAAACATTTAATGGTTAGTAATCATTTTATAGAAATAGACATTTCACAATGGATACTTTATCATGGATAACATATTGAGAAACTTTTATTAGACTAATTTCCATGGATTCTGTTATATTGAACAGTGTGGATATAACCTTTTTTTTTCCACACATATTCACTCTTAATGTGTTTATTGGTGGATGAATATTGGATATGTCGTACGTATCCACTGTGGGTACGTTCATCTTTATCCAGAAATTAGATGTATATAAGCATTTGATTGCGGACAAATGTGTCCATATCTTTTGATGAATTATATGGACATATTACGTGGAAACAACTATTATAAAAAACTTTAGACATGCATCCAAAATTATTGAATTGTTATGTCAATTGTATTAAACTTGTCACATCATAATGCATGATGTCCACGTAATATTGTCCATGAGTAATCATTTTTTAAAACTATGATGGTCAACCATAAAAATAGAGAGCTAACATGTCCATGAAAAAACATTTAATGGTTATTAAACATCTCATATAAATTTAAACTTCAAAATGGATACTTTATCATGGATAAAATATTTAATAGTGATTTATGGATGAACATATATGAATTCCGTTTTATTGAAAATTATAGTTATTACATTGTTTCAAAACATATTCACTATTGATATGTTTCTTGGTGGATGAGTAATGGATATATCGTAACATGTCCATAAAATTAGGTAAAATATGCATGTCGTTTTGGACACTTTAGGATATGAAAACAAAACATTGTGGATTACACTTCGGAATTACCAGCATATTGGTGGATGAGCAATGGATTTGTGTATTTTGAGATTCAGAACGCCGATAGATGCCACTTATTGAATACGAAAATAAAATAATGTCATCGTACAACCGACGATTCGAACACCATCTAAAGAAGACACCATATCTTGCATGCAACAACACACGAAAAAATCAGCCGAAAGCAAAGAAAATAAGATAGAGATGAGAAAATTAGATAAAGAGGAGAAACACACACGACAAGCTCGATGAAGAACTCTTCCACCCCCGAATTGATCTGCCGCTGTCTCATCTCTGCCAAAGTCGTCTTCCAAATTCTTATGTTTACGAAACGCCGTTTCACAGCTGCTGTTCAATTGGACATATATTACAAGGACAAAAAGAAAACATATATCGAGGACCTAGTTTTGGAATGAACAACTGAGATCTAAATCTTTATGGTTTTATTTCAAAATAAAAACGTAAATGCATTTAATTTTAGTTCGATTAGACATCAACAGTTGTGGTTGGAATTACAAACTAGATGCAAGTGGAGGTTGTTTAATTTGGGTTGATGCATGGGCTTTTGGGGTTTCTATAAAGTGAACAACATAAAAGGTACCTAAGTGAGGGAAGATATCTCTTTGTGTGATAAAAAACACAATTTACTTTTCTGTGTTTTTATTCTGATTTTTAAGTGTAATTGAGTCTATGCACCAATTTTAGTAATTTAGGAAATTATAGATTTTGATTTGTGCTAACCAAAATATACTAGAAGAAAATTAAAAATATCATATGACTACATTAGATTAAAAAAAGACCATATTAAATTAAAAAGTATGTTAGATGAAACATTTGAATATAGTAATTATTATTTAGTAGATAATTATAGTATTTATTTTTCTGTAAAAATATAGTTTTAGCGTATGGTGAATTTGGTAAAAAACATATGAAAAACATTAACTAGATTGTGGGTCCAAGAAAATATTGGGGGGTTTTTACAAATTTACCTCACATTGAACAAAACAAATGAGTTAAAGGGGTAAAATTTTGTTGAAAAAGAAAAGAGGGTTAGAAGATTAATTAATAGTTTTTGCTCGTTAGTTGTTATAATTATTCTATAATGTACATCTTTCTCTATATTAAAAAAGAAGTAACTTAAGTGAGTTTTGTCATCGTGTCATTCATATTTGAGTTTTAGAATTAATTTTTATGATTTGATTGGTTAATGGGTTTCTAATATTTGGCGTTTTTTTTATGTTTTTAATTTGAATTCAAAAGAAAAAATAAAACATGAACCAACTTACATCAATACAAGGAGGTTTAAAATGATTCGTTATAGTGTGACTGGTTATTGAGTTTCTAGAATTTGGGTTTTTTTTTTATTTTTTTTTAATTTGAACCGAAAAGAAACAAAAAAAAAATATGAACCAATTTACATCAAGTACCAAACGACCCTACTACAAAAAATATCTCAGAATTTATGACAAATTTGTTGCCAAATACACCCAATAATATATTAAATATGTCTATACTATTATTAAATACGAACTCAAAATTCTATGTGTCACTTGCAGGATGCGAGTTGGTGACGTGACATCGCAAGAGAAAAAATTCTTTAAGAAAATCTATGTCTCCATTTTGACGTGGTATCATCGGATTGCTTCGTTCTTCTTTCCTAATATTTTCTAGACAATTTTAGCACTAATGAAATAGTGTAAAAACAGGATTTGGCCTTTGTTTTATATTAAGCTAAAATTAAACAAATAAAAAACGTCTGCAAAAAAAATTATAGAAAAATTGTAAACCCTAAATCATTCTTTGAGTTTTTCGGTATATTTAAAAAAAATCGGCCATCATGAATTCTTTAACTGACATGAAACTATAGGATAGTGAGGTCACCGAGTGATTTCTGCATGTACACCATTCCCACTTTCGGAGAATGCTACCATAGTCTTTACTTTAATAACCTGGTGGATTACTAGGTGATTATCAAAAGAGAGCTCGTGTATTTCTACCCCCAATATATCACTTCCTCGTTTTCATATTTGAATTTTCCGTCTCACTATTTCCACACCCGAATTTACTTAACCAACCAATTAGCATTCTAAATTTCTAATTTTGTTCGTATTTACCTAGATATCACTAAATCGTAATTTGAAAGTCGTTAACCGAATAATTGCGTTTACGAGTGGCGTTAGCGACTGAAACGACGTTTACATATTATTATTTTTTTGCTTCTTGTTGAGCTTGGCTCACTTGTGCTTCAGAGCTGGCTATTGCTTACTTAGAGGAGGAAGCAGGCGTGTGGATGTCTGACTCAGGCCTATATGACATGACCGTCTCACTATTTCCACACCCGAATTTACTTAACCAACCAACTTCTTCTTCTTCTTCTTGAGCTTAGCTCACTTCAGTTTTAGATCTAGCTATTTCTTGCTTAGAGGAGGAAGCAAGCGTGTGGATGTCCGACTCAGACCTATATGACATGACCGTCTCACTATTTACACATCCGAATTTACTTAACCAACCAATTGACATTCTAAATGTCTAATTTCATTCGTATTTACCTAGATATCACTAAATCGTAATTTGAAACTCATTAACCATATAATTGCGTTTACGAGTGGCGTTAGCAACTGAAACAGCGTTTACGTCAATGTTGCAGTCGTTTTCTTCCTTGAGCTTGACGATTTTCTTCATCGCTTTTCTTCCTAAGACGCCACTCTCTCTTCAATTCAACGCATCGTTTTCTCGTAATTCTTTGTTTCTGAACCTCTTCTCGTTTCGACGCTTCATGTCGAGAATTGCAATATGTCGATTGATACTAGAAAAAAATCAATTGAATCAAAGACTGGAAAAGTAAGTTCGAACAAGATGAAGAAGAATCTGACAAAGAAAAAAGAAGACTAAGAAGACGATCAAACGACGTCGTTTCGATAAGTTTAATTCGTACTAATCAAAATGACGTTGTATTGATGAGTTTCGATTAGGAAAAAATGAAATGTTGAAAACCAAAACGATGTCGTGTATTTCTTCTGCTTCGGTTGGACAATAGAACCAGATTCCTCTCCGTCATTGTATCGCCCGCCGTAGCACCGCCTTCTACCACATAGATAAGCTTTTGTTGCTACAAATCTATGGCAAATCATCTGTGAGAATCGTTCTATAGAAGTTGTAGATATTAATTTGGTTATTGTAATATTTCATTTTGCGAATCGTAAGCTTTTTATTCGATGGATTCATTGATCTAGGGTATAATAAAAAGAATGTTTCAACATCATTTTATTAAAATCATTGGAAGTTTGTTGATGTTATTGGAAGGTAAATCATGGAGAATGTTCCTGCCCAATTTTATTGATCTAATTTTGAAAATTTAAAAAAGATTTGTAATTGGACTTCGCTTTTTATGTTTACATTAGATCGTTTAATGTGAATTATTGTATTGTGATTTTGATCTCTAGTATTTTATTGTCTGGTTTAGAGTAGTGAAGTGAAGAAGAAGAAGAAGAAACTGAATTTTGTAAATGTCGTTTTAGTCTCTAACATGATTTGTAATCATGATTATTTGATTAATGAGTTCCAAATTACGGTTTAGTGAAATATGGGTAAATATGAATGAAATTAGAAATTCAAGATGTCAATTGGTTGGTTAAGTAAGTTCAGGTGTGAAAATAGTGAGACGGAAATTTTGGATGTAAAAACGAGAAGTGGTATACTAAGGTGGAAATACGAAAAATTCCCTTATCAAAATGACGGCTATGTAACAAATTCACTCGATGATTGTCAGGCAACAGAGGAAGAATACTTGAAGAAGCAAAAGACATAGATGAAAAACAACTTGAGGGAGCTGTTGCAACAATAACTAGGCATTGCTTAACAAATAATGTTTATGTCTATGGAACTTTTGTATTAACTCTAATGATGATTATGCTACATTGAAGTTTTTGAGAGTGAAACCACGAGACGATTTATTAAAGTTTTTATCATATTAGATTATTCTTAATTGAAGTGATTCGAGAATACCTTTTTTATCTAGCCATTCCAGGATTATGTTTGACCTTATGAAGGTTAATAAATAAAAGTTGCAAACTTCGGCCACTTCAAATTCAACCTCACAAAAAGTGGCAGTAGTAAATGTTCTAATATTGAATCCAATGTAACAACATTCAAAACTCAAGTAATGTTCTTTTTAGTAAAAACGTGGTTTGTCAGTCAAAAGCATATAAATGTCAAAACAGATACACATATACATCAAATTCTTAACAAATACATTCGTTCATGTACAATGGATTTTACATTACCTCAAATATACTAATGGACCAAATGTATCGACATCTAAGCAGTCGTTATGAAGATGTTCATTGTTAAGTTTCAACTTTCCTAGAAAAAATGGGAGCAAGTCCAGTCATCGTTCTATCTCCGCTAGATCACTTATTCTTTTCAAGTCTATAGGTTAAGATTCACCACGCCGTGTACGAACATATAGTTTTTTTAAACCACTAAAATATAAGTTAAAAGTAAATTATTTAATTTGTTGCTTTTATAGACTAATTAGAACTATTGAATAATTCATATTTAATTATGACAATCCAAAACGAACAATTACGTGCAAGTTTTGTACCATTGCTAATACGAACGTACATCTCAATAGAATTTCATGTCCATAGTCACATATAATCGATCGTTGAAGAATCTCAAAAATATATCTTTGATTTATTTATATTTCAAAGTAATTCCAAAAAAATAGTAACAAGAACATTATCTTAAATTGTATACCTATTTTTTGTATAGAGTGGAAACTATTTAGGTTATTAACCTAATAACTAAATTGAAATTTTGTTAACAGATCGTGTAGTTTAGGAATGAGCATTACATTTGTTTGGTTAATTCGGTTCTGGATATTAGTTTTTGAATGTTTAAGTTTCTAAAAATAAGGACCAATTCAGAATAATAAATATGGTTTTGTTTCGGTCGGGTTATTCAAATTTTAGAAATGAATTCCATTTGTGGAAATTATATTTTGTTAAAAAAACTCGGTTTAAGTTCAAATTTGGTTTGATTTTGAACCAAATTTATCAAAAAATATAATTAATTTCAATTTAAATTATAGATATTTTAGTATATTTCAATATATTTTATTTATATGTAATAAAATATTAATTTTAAATGAGTTTCAGTTATTTTAGTTAACCACTTGAAATTCGGTTTTTTGGTTTAAGAAAGTTAACATACAAATAATTTGGTGAACACATTGCAATTCCAAATAATAAATATATTTCATGAAACATTACATAGATTCATTTGTTCTAGATAACCCGAAATTGCAAAAATCCAAGTAGAGAATTGGAGATTCACAAATCTAACTAATGACATTTGGTTCTAATCAAAGATCGAACAATGCAACTCAATATAGTATATAATCAATTTTTTTTGTCTATTTTAATATTACACATGTGTTTATACCATAAGATTACTCCATAGAAATATTGAGTAAATTGATTTAAATTTAAATTATCTAGATCATATACTCGCTTCACCTATGACTGGAGATTACACTACCAAAAACCTATGGGATGAACTCGATTATCTTATTATATAAAACTGAACGCGTTCGACGTGAACGCGACACGTAGGCAAAATTGTAACTCATTATATTTCAATACTTGTCAAATATTATTTAGATTGTGACATGTGGTAATGTAGGAATAAAAATTAATATAAATTTTCTATTGTTAGTTATTTACTTCTTTCAAAAGATAAAAAAACAAAAAAATGAAAACATATTAGTTTATTTTAAAATGGTAATTATATAAAATATTAAATAAAAATATAAATATAAAATAGTAAAATAAAATATATAATACACAAAATTTATAACATATAATATTATAAATATAATAATCTAATAATTAGTTTTTCATAATAGGTATTTTCTATAATATAAAATTGATTTTAATTTTTAAACTTTGCACATGTTAATTTTTTACATTCAATTCATCACAGAAAATGCTGAAAATGTAAGAAGAATTAAGGCTCAATTTTTTTTTCTAAAAATGATGATATTTATTTATTAATTTATATAATATAAAATATATAATTTATTTAAGAGTACTCTCTTCTTTCACAGATACTTTTTTTCAATTTTTTGGTAATCTGTGTCAATTTAATATTTTTTACTTGCGATACAAAATACAAACGATGAATAACTCACTTGGATTTTAATATAGAAATTACTTATACGAACTATGATTATGCAGATTATTAATTTTATATATTAAATATTTAATTTTTACTCGGTTGTCAAACGAGTCCTTATCTATTATATTATACAATTGTGGTAGAAACTTAAATAGTCAATATATATTTTGTATAGCTAATCAATTGAAATAAATAATATGTTTTATAGAATTTTGTATTATTGTAATTGATAATTATTCTAATAAATTTAATGTTCTTATGAATATAAAATTTTATCATATAAAATTTTAACTTTTCTAAAAAAAGGAGACAAACTTTTTGATGAAATCTTCTAATTTTCCTTTGGTTTTGTTACTTGCTTTAAGTTCAGTTAATTCACGTACTTATTTCTTTATTATAAACTAGGTGTTGCTTCGTCTTCGACATCTGAGCAGTCGTTAAGAAGACTTTCATCGTTAAAATTCAATATTTTCAGAGGAAAACAAATGCGAGCAAATCCAGCCATTGTTCTATCTCCACTAGGCTGCTTCTTCTTTATATGTATTTAGGTAGAGATCCACTCCTTGCACGGACATATAGGTTTTTGAAACCACTAACATATAAGTTAAAAATAAATTATTTAATTTTTTTTTGTTTTTATAGACTAATTAGAACTATTCAATTATGACAATAAAAAAAGAACAATTACGTGCATGCTTTTGTACCATTGCTAAAACAAATGTACATCTCAATATAATTTCATATCCATAGTCCCAGAGAATTGATCGCTAAATAATCTCAAAAATATATCTCTGATTTATTTATATTTCAAAGTAATTTCGAAAAAATAGCAACAAGAACATTATCTTAAATTGTATATCTATTTTTGTATAGAGTTTGAAACTATTTAGGTTATTAAGCTAATAACTAAATTGAAATTTTGTTAACCGATCGTGTAGTTTAGGGATGAGCATTAGGCTTGTTTGGTTAATTCGGTTCTGGATATTCGGTTTTTGAATGTTTAAGTTTTTTAAGAAAATAAGGATCAATTCAGAATAATATATATGTGTCGGTTTCGTACGGGTTATTCAAATTTTAGAAATGAATTCCATTTGAGGAAATTATATTTTGTTTAAAAAGATTTGATTTGAATTTAAATTTGATTTGATTTTGAACCAAATTTATCAAAAATATAATTAATTTCAAAAAATATTGTAGCTATTTTAGTATATTTTAATATATATATATATATATATTAATCTTTATATATAATAGAGATTAATTTTGAATGAATTTGGTTATTTTGGTTAACCACTTGAAATTAGGTTTTCCGATTTAAGATCGATTAATTACAGTTATCTTACTAGTAATGTGGTGAACACATTGCAATTCCAAATACTATATATATTTGAAACATTACATAGGTTCATTGGTTCTAGATAACCCAAAGTTGCAAAAAATTCAAGTAGAGAATTAGAGATTTACAAATCTAACTAATGACATTTGGTTCAAATCAAAGATTGAACAATGCAACTCAATAAAGTACATAATCTATTTTTTGTGTGTTTTCATATAACACAAGTGTTCATATCATAAGATTACTCATACAAATATTGAGTGAATTGAATTTAATTTAAACTAGATGTGCTCTCGCAACCTTGTGTGGAGAAAAATATAAATTATATTTATATAATGTAATTTTTTTGTATTTTGATAATGAAATATATTCATACTTACAAATAATCAAATTCAAATCTTTTGATATTTTGTTTAGATGATATAAATTATATATTTAGATATTATCAAATTTTTCGAGTATCAAAATTGACTTAATTATGTTAATAATTTTGTCATAATTTAATTTGTTGTCGTTTCTTATTTTAGGTGATAAATCATTTGGGTATTATGTTTTTAGGTTTAGATAAGAAGAAATATATTAGTCTACCATTGTGGTTGAGTTAATAAGTTTTCTTTTTGCAAAACATAGAGTTTAATTGTTTTTGTGAATAATCCAGAGTTTTTCGTTTTGACAACATTTGCTAATACACATTTTTAGGATGAGAGAAAACACTATTGTATTTTGGTGGTAAGTTAATAAATTAATTCTTTTGAAGCGTAAAACATTATTGTTGTTGGAATATTCTACGAGAATTTCTTTTTGATGAGATTGGTTTGGTTAGAAAATATGAAAAAATTTTGACTAATGAAATTATAACACTTTAAAGTTAAAACTCTAAGAAGTTAACATATAAACGTAATGCACTTAAACCACTTCTCAATTAATATATAGGGATTTTAATTATGAAAGCACCTTAAACTAAAACTCCAGAACTTGAGCTTGTTTCTATAGATAACATTGAGTTTGAGAATTTTAATAACATTTACGAAGCAAGTATACATTTAAAATAATTTCAACTTCAAAATTTGAAAATTAATAAAAGGCAATAATTTATTTAATAAACAAATCTAGGAAAAGTGATGAAATAAATTTCTCAAAAATAATGGCCGACTAAATGATGGCCCGTTAAAGCGATGGAAAAAATCCAGGAAAAATGATGGCCGATTGTATATTTATCGAGAAAAAGTATGTACATCTACTATACGGTAAAAAATGAATGTGAAAGTTTACATAATTGCAATTTACGTGAATGCATGCATTTGGATTTAAATTTTATATGTTGTATGTCAGGGTATACTTTGGGTTGGATTGTTGCACTTCTACAGAAAGCAAAGATCAAAGTGTAAAAAGAAATCTTTATTGATGTCGTTGAAATAAGCAAGAAATACAATATAAAGGGACAAGGAACCCTAGATCCTATTGTAGCCGCTTTGCCTTAGTTGAATGTGAAGGTAGTTCTCTGTAGATGTCTATATTCGGGTTTAGGTCCACTACAAGAAAACACGCAATTTGCGAGAGAAATTTGCGAGGAAAATTT